>JAOPJM010001042.1:5117310-5128052 GCA_027124095.1 Muusoctopus leioderma | reverse complement strand
TAGCGGTTCGGCTTAGAGATCGATAAGATAAGTACCAGACTCAAACTGGGGTCGATCTAATCGACTTCAAGGCGGTGTCCCAGCATGGCCGCATCCAAAGACTGAAACAAGTAAAAGAGTAAAGATGTTGAAAGTCTTGTGTGTTTTGATATGTATGTATTTATTTATTGCCTTTTGTTATTAGAGTAATGTACAATACTATTTAGAAAGTCGTTTATTAATTATTTTATTATTATTAAAAGTTGTCCTGTTACTACTTCTTTGTATAAAACTGGATTAGTTAGTGATTGGTAAGGATCATTTTACTTATTTTATTTCAGCAATCCACCCAGGAGAACCGCCATCAGAAGTGCAATTTTTCATCCTCGAATCACAAAGTTTCTGATTGTTCACCCACATCTTCTGCTGCAATATCAAAACCTGACGACTCCCCGAAAAAGTCATATTCAAAAAAGTCATATTCAAAAAAAGAGTCAGACGTTGAAAATGTCTATTCTTCTGATTTTGAAACTGCTGATAAAGGGCTCGGTAGTGTCCTATCTGGTACTAAATCTGCTCAGAGTAATGGCAAGCAAGACAAGACAGTAACTGCTGCTAGGAACGATAATTTTGAAGAATCGTCCCTTTATCACACTCTTTCTGATGATGATGATAGCAAGGAATTAGAAACTGTTAAGCTACCCTCTCGTGTAACTTGCCAGGTTGGTTGATTCTTCACACTACTTGATTTTTATCTTTTTTTTTAACCTTTTTGTAAAATCTAAGACTAGAGAAATTAATGTGAGAAAAAATATTTAGATGGGAGCTTTTTCATTCCATGGGGTTTTTTGTTAATTTACCACTAAAAAAATAACAATTTCTTATTTTAACTAAATTTCATTTTGTTATTTATAAATGGTTTCAAGTTTGCATGTGTGTGAGATTCTTGGACAGTGGTGAGTGGTTGCTTAACCTGTGGTACAAGTGTGTAGTTGTTTCTTTTAAAAACTATTTCTCTTCCTTTAAGGTGTTGGTGTCTTATGTCAGCGGGTTGGACATATATGTTCAGTTAAGTACAGAAAAGAACCAAGATATACAAAAAGAAATACTCTGTAAATTATACGAAGTAAGACCATTTTAAAATCTTTATTTATTTCTTCATCTACTTGACAAAAAATAATTTGAATGATTAAAATAGACTTAATCTACATTTTCTTTTAAATATCATATTATAAACCATTTTATAACATTATTTAACCATATAATAATTTCATATATGAATCATTGAATTTGGTTTTTGATTTATGCAATGTTTCAGTCGTCTGAAGATGGTCATTCTTCGTTACGGAATAGAAAGTTCGTGAAAATTG
This sequence comes from Muusoctopus leioderma, assembly GCA_027124095.1. Classification (NCBI taxonomy): domain Eukaryota; kingdom Metazoa; phylum Mollusca; class Cephalopoda; order Octopoda; family Octopodidae; genus Muusoctopus; species Muusoctopus leioderma. The sequence continues at coordinate 5,126,703 of JAOPJM010001042.1, read as the reverse complement.
GCCATTTGTATGCCTGTGTATATAGTGAAGATGGCGTTTGGTATCGAGCAATGGTTGTTGAAGTTTTGAAATCTGACAGGGTAAAAGTGAAGTACATAGATTTTGGTAACTGTGAAGTAACCACAATCGACAAGTTAAGAGTTCTTCCTCCTGAGCTGAAGCAAGTGCCACAACAGGTAAGACTTTTCTTGAATGTGTATTTATGGGGAATTTTCATTGCAATTGTTGTTCTCTGCATGTTGGTACAGTGATTTAAAAAATAAAACATGCAAAACTGATGATATAGCTACATTTGTATGGGTGTAGCTACCAGTATAAGTTGCCATCAATGGATGGTTCACTGGAGGTAGTATAGCAGTTACTTAGCTGAAGTAGCTACTTTACTGCCTCCAGTGTATTTAATGCTGAAGGTGAAACTAACACTAGTGTAGTGGTCAGATTTAAAAGGGGTGGAAGAATTTAAGAGAACTGTTATATCTTTTGGACCCTAAAGAATTTTTCTCTCTACACACATCAGACTATATGAGGGATTATACTTAGTATTGTATTGGCAATGATTGCAGAAGACCTGCAGCAGTAGGAAAGAAAGGAGTTGGATATACAATTTTAACTTACAAGAAAGGTTAAATGCAATTGAGATGCAAGTGGCTGGGTATTGGAAGTATTGACCAATGTATATAAGTGATGAGTTCTTTGGTTTGGTCATGTAATGCAAGTAGATTGTGCATGTTAGGTGAAAAAATTGCCATCACCTAATGTTGGCTGGTGCATATAGTTGATGTAGAGTATGGAAAGAGTGGGATAGATAAAACTTTGAGAACATCAGCAGGATGTGCAGGTGAGGTCCTTCCAGCTCATACCAGCAGGCAAAAAAAAAAAAAAAAATGATTAAAAATAAAGGTTTATAAATTAAGTCCCAGATAATGGCACCAGATCTAACTAGAACTGGGTATAAAAATGTTATAAGGAAAAATTAAATAAATATCCTGATGCATTACTTTATTTCAGATATTTATTTAAAAAAATACTTTTTATTTTTTGCAGGCGGTGTGTTGTGTCTTGAATCTTCCTCCAGAAGCTACTTCTGCCAAACACTCTACAAAACTTGCTGCTCTCATTGAAAAACATATAGTTCAAGATTCTCAGTATCTACTGAAGGTGGTCACTGATTCAACTCCTCCAGAAGTGTATATATATGATGATGGTAGGTTACATAGTATTTCTTTTATGAAATTTAATCATCTGTCTGTCTGTCTCTCTCCCTCCCCTGCCTCACTTCTCTCTCTCTTGTCCCACTTCATTCTCCCTCCCTCCTCTCCCACTTAAGTTTATTTTTCTCTTTCAGGTTCCTGATATGCTCGTATGATTCTATAGTCTCCCTTTATTAACAACTCTCATTTTCCAGCCATGAAGAGGGAGGTTAACTTACTTTCGGTTTTGCTGATAGTGAATTTTAAAAAAAGTATCTGTGAAACCTTATCTGAACTTAAAACTTTTGTTTCAGTAGCTTAAACTTGTAAATCAGTTGATCACTCAGTCACTCCATCCCTTTCTGTTTGCTTTTTACTTTCACCAGAGGGAAACAAAATCAATAAAAAAATGATCAGCAGTTTGGATATGAACAACGAAACATATACTAGCGAAATTACTAAAACAGCTGGTGTGAATTCTCCCCAGGTAGTGAGGTAAGTTCTGATCTTTAATTCCTTCAGCCCTCATCATGAGATAACTTGTTACACTGCTCATTTTGTGTTTGCTATCATCGTCGTCGTGATTTTTGCGTGTTAGCATGGGTTGGATGGAGATTTTTTGGAGTCAGTATTTTACAGTCAAATGCCCTTCCTGTCACCAACCATACTTATTTTAAGTATGAGAATTATACCACTGAACTATCAAACAGCCAGACATTTTGTTTTATGGAGACATAAACAAACATCACCAGCCGATTCAGCGACAGTGTCAAGCGTGCGCACACACATGCATATACGACGGGCTTCTATCTCAGTTTTTGTCTACCAATTTCACTCACAAGGCATTGGTCAGCCTGAGGCAATAGTAGAAGGCACTTGCCCAAGGTGCCACACAGTTGGATAGATCCCTGAACCATGGGGTTATGAAGTGAACTTCTTAATCACACAGCCATGCTTTATTTCACATTATTTGTTGTTTGCATTACATATCTGTAAAAACTCATATTCTATTAAAACGAATTATGTATTATATTCTCAAGTGAACAAAATTATTTTTGCAGCATCTTAAACAACATTTATTCTGTATTGCTAAAAGCTTTATACACATTTTGATAAAATTGAAGCTTTGGGGAGTGTTTATCCATGGGAGGTATTTATTTGCAAATGTCTTTAAAATCTGCTTCAGGCACCAGGTGAACAGGTTGTCATTTTGAAACCAGCTTATTTTGTCAAGGGAAAATAAGTCCTAGGTCTTACAGAGTATAATTATTGCTGTAACCATTGTGAATAGCAGTGGTGTTTAAGAAATAGTAAACTGAATGTTTCACTGGATTTAGTTTCATATCTCTATATTGACTTCAAATTCCAACCCAGGGTTGATAAACTAAGCACCAAGCAAGTTCCAGAGTTGATATACCTATAACCTTCTTCCAATTTAGGGTTTATTTCTGATGGAATTGAATCGATGGAACTGTTAGTTTTGCCTCTCCACATTCTGAGTTCAAATCCCGTCATAATTAAAATATGTACCTGTAACATACTGGAATTTGTAGCGCTTCACTTATATTGAAAATGGGAAACATTTGTGACGTGTTAACCATACGAATGTGCACTCGCATATTTGATTTTGCAGCTTATTTAATTGAATACTGTCAACGACATACCTACTCGTTGATTGCAGAAAGCAACAGCAGCATTACATCAGCTGATTTGCTAGTATGGTGACAGCAAAAGTCACTGCTTACTTTCCTGTAAAAAAGTGTGCATCTATAAAAATTGTACACATGCAAATACAATTACTGCATTTGCTGTCTTATCTGTTCAACCACCCAACGTTTTATTCTCGTAATAAGTATGTCTATTTTCTCTACTTTTTCGTGTCGCTCTGAAAAGAGGAACTGTAATTCACATCCACCTTGCATAATACATTTTCTATACATGAATCACTTGTTCATACACAAACATTTATTGCACATTTCTATGAAACTATGTATCTTGCTCTTTTGTACTAACACTTACTGCTGTTTAGTTACTATGTAATTATAACATATGAACTGCTATTTTTTATATAACGCATGACTGTGTGGTTAAGAAGTTTACTTCATAACCACATGGTCCCGGGATCTATCACATTGCATGGCTCCTTGGGCAAGTGTCTTCTACTATAGCCTTGAGCTGACCAATGTCTTGTGAGTGAAATTGGTAGACTGAACTGTATAGGAGCCTGTCGTGTGTGTGTGCGTGCGTATGTTTGTCTGTCTCCACAAAGTCTTCATTGTTGACATCGCTTGGCTACTGGTGCTTGTTTGTTTACATCCTGTGTATAACAATCGATCGGCAGATTAGCTGTTTAAGAGTTAAAAACCCGTGGAAAAACTACTTTAATTACAAAATTATATAAGAGTTGGCGATGGGAAAGGCATCTGGCTGTAGAATACTGCTTCAAAAACAAAAATTGTCCAACCCATGCCAGCATGGAAAAACAGACGTAAAAACGATGATGATGAACTGCTCTTCTGTAGGGGAAAAAATATAGAAATAAATTTGTACGTATGTAAATATAATTACTATGTATTTGTTGTCTTCTCTGCACAACCCTACAACATTGTATTTACTACAAATTCATTTGTTCAACTGAATTTACTCCTCTCTTCTAAAAATTGGCATTCTGCCTCATCAAATTATTTTCTTACTCCTTTTTTCCATGTTAGCATGAATGGGGTGGTTTTTGTCAAATGTTGGGTACTCGCATACTGTTGAAGCCGTTGTTTTTATAGATTGATGTTTGCTTGCAGTAAGCCCTCATATTCAGTAGGCATGGCACTTGTTGGTGTAGACCAGGTGCAATCCACACACATTGTTCCAGATTACCATGCCTCCATCTAGTTGAGCACCACATTACGCATTACGACATGCAGTAGTCAATTATATGGAATGTAGTGTGACAGTCTGGACATGTACTCTATCTCCACTGTCCAGTCTATTTCTGTACGCCTGTTTAGCCCCAGGTCAGCTCTGAACAAGCAGACTTATGATCAAATACTTTCCAACTGTGACTGTTCCCTCTTTATTCCAGGTATAGTGCATCTAAGATTACATTATCCAGTGTGTCCTTCCTTTTTTTAAAACAGTAGGGTATGATATAGGGGAAATTTGGCTGCTATTTCTAGTAGGTTATGTTCTGGGGGTGATCATAGCAGAGGTGCACAAGGTAAGAAAAAAACACTTCATCTAGCTCTTTGAAACAAGAACTTGAACTCTCATAGTTTCAGTTCAGATTTCTCTTTTTTAGATACATTGGTTGCAAGTTTAAGTTGCTGGACTTAGGGGGTCAAAGATTATTATTACAACTATTTTGTTTAAATGTCTTGAGATGAGTTAAGATGATAATTTTCCGGGTATTAATCTCCCCTCCTGTGTATATTAACAGTATTGATAACTCCACTACGTTTTGATCTCTGATCATCAATGGATGTCTTATTCCTGCATATGTTCCTAGTCCCAGACTGGATTCGAACTAGGAACCTTTATTACTAAATTAAGCCAGTCACATTGCTTAGTGAATAAGGGCATGACTACTATGTTTCACGACAAAAGTTCTTAGTATAAACCCAGACTTGGCCCTTCTATATATGCAGGAATAAGACACTTGATGATGATCAGAGATGGATACATAGTGTAAACATATTATAAGGTTTGGTTTAATAGAGTTTAACATTTGTTTTCTGATGACCTCGGTTGGTATCACTAACTAGCAGGTTTGGTTCCTATTTCACTTAAGTGGTAAGTGATCAATCAGATGGGCATCCAACTGTAGAAAAATGCCGTTCCAACAAAATTTTAAAAGTATTTATACAAATTGGGTAGTTGGACTCATTTTTTACATGGAAAAATGTCTTTATACATTTTCATTTTAATGAAAGCTATTTTGTGTAATGTTTTGCTGCTTTACATTTTATTATCATAAATCTATATAACGTATATCTTTTTTTTTTTTCTCTCTAAATTTCAGTTCACCTGTTATGGCCTGTGATGTTGCTCTCATTCCTTTCAACCTTAAATATGGCAGTAGGCATAAGTTAAAAGTTTTTGATGTGAAGTCTCCCGAGAGCTTTCTGGTCCAGTTGGATGATGAGCCATCTAGACCTTTCCGCCAGTTCACCAAAAAGTTGATCTACTATGCTGAATCCTACTGTCCTACTTTGAAATGGTAAGTTTGCATTGTAAATTTGTGTATTCATGGGCAGGTATATTTTTTTAAAAAATGTGTATAAGGTACTGGTGTTGGAAGTGGGTTTGTGCGCATGCACGCATATCTATGCATGTGTGTGTAGGTATATGTGCGTGTATGTATGTATGTATATGCATTGGGCAAGAAGCTGAGAGGTGGCCCAGTGTTATCGGCAAACACGATGTGGGGAGGTGCAACACAAATGGCAAACCTATCCTTGCTTTATACTTCGAGTAGGGCCTCATCATTACCAACACCATCTTCAAGCAGAAGGAAGAACAGAAAGTGACCTGGATGTATCCATGATCAAAGCACTGGCATCTCCTAGACTACATCATAACTAGGCAGCAGGATAGATGTGATGTACACATTACATGTGTGATGAGAGAGGCTAACTGTAGCATAGATCACCAAATGCTCTGATAAAAGAGAGCCTTCATAGTCGTCTCTAAATGGAACACCACCAGACCTCCCAAGCCCATTAAATTGGTAACAGGGAAGTTGGTGGATAAGAATGTTAAGGCCATTCTGGAAAGATGTGGATGAGGCTCTGGAATCGTGGGAAAAACAACAAAAACTAGGAAGTATAAATTTTAGATGGTCCTCACTTTGCACCACAGTATATGACACATCTAGAACAGTTCTTGGAAAATCAATAAGGAAACATCAAGACTGGTTTCATTGTGAGATTCCAGTTTTGCTTCACTGTTAGAGCAACTCAACCAAACTCAACAAAAATGTCTCAGCTCCTAACACTCGTTCAAACTCTGCTAAATTCAGAGAAGCAAGGAGGAGACTGTAGCAGTACATCCACAAGATCAAGTTGGAATGGTTGGATAACAAAGTGATTCAGCTACAAACTGCTGCTGATTTCAGTGACATGCGTTACATCTATACCGGACTGAGGGATGTATACAGACCTCAGAAGAGGGGCACCACTCAACTGAAGTTAACTGATGGATCAACAGTGTTCCAGGAAAAAGGACAAATAATCAGCTGTTTTGCAAAGAACTTCCACCAAATGCTCAATATACCAGGGCATGTTGAATGAAAACCTGAAAAATGTGGACACCTCACACTACTGATGTGTCAGCGGATGATCTGTTAAGTGTAGTGGTGTTAATTGCAACCTGGTCATTCTCAGATAGAAAGGCTTCAGCAGTGAACAGGATCTTGGCAGAAGTGTGAAAAAATGGAGGAGACAAACTCAGATGTTCCCACCAGTTGATGATGGAATCGTTGGAGGCTGATGATGTCTCACAGGACTGGAAGGATGCTACTTTCATCTCCATATTCAAGACGGGTGATAGGAATGAATGTAGGAATTAGAGGGTTTTCTCTACTTGCTATAGTTAGGAAGATCTTTGCAAGAGTGTTGCTCAATGAACTGGGTGAGAAAATCACAGTAGTTCTGCCTGAAATTCAATGTGGGTTCAGAAGAAACACCATAGATCTGTTTCTGTTAAATACAGGAGAAATGTGTGGAACAGAACAAAGCACTGTATGTGGCGTTGCCTTCATTGACTTCATGAAGGCATTCAACACAGTGAACTGGTAGATCCTGTGGCAGGTACTCGGGTTTGGATGCCCGGAAACGTTCACTCATGATTGAGTCCCTACACACTGATATGAGGGCTCAGCTCTGCACAGTTTGATGTTAGAGTGGGAGTCAAGCAGGGCTGCATGCTAGTGCCAACATTATTCTCATTCTACCTGTCAGCAATGCTGAAGGAGCTATTCTGCAACTCAACCAAAGATATATCCATACGGACAAGACCTGATGCTAACCTGTTTAAAGTGTCACACCTCTAAGCTAAGTCTAAGACCACACGTGTTAGTGAGAGAAATGCTGTTAGCTGATGATTGTGTCCTTGTCTCCTATAGTACAGAGGACATGCAGAGCCTGGTGGTGCAGCCACAAAGTTCTGCTTGAATATTAACATCTGGAAGGCTAAAGTTCTCTATCAGCCAAACCCTGGTGCGCGTGAGCCAAATGGCACAACCTGAGCCCATCATCAGGCCACTTTACCGATCTGGTTAGTACAATCAGTAGTGATAAGCTCAGTGATGAGCAAGGCCAGCTCAGCATTCGGAAGGTTGAGAGATCGACTGTGGAACAACAAGCTTGTCCAAGTGATGTACAGAGTACATCGACCAATAGTATTATCCACCCTATTGTACAGATCAGAAGCATGGATGTTATACTGCAAACAGGTAAAAAAGTTGCATGTATTTATGATGACAAACCTGAGACATCATGAACATCACCTGGAAAGCTAAGATTTGGAACACCATTATCTTAGAGAAAGCCAAGCTTCCTAGAATGGAAGAGCTATTGGTACAGTGAAACCTATGCTGGCTTGGGCATGTCCAAAGAATGGAGAAAACTCGATGCCCATGACTAATACTCTACTTTCAGCTGGTTAGTTGTGCGAGAATTCAGAGTAAACCTTAACTGAGATACAAGGATTTGATTAATGATGAGATTAACCCTTTTGTTACCGTATTTCTAATGAAATACAGTCTTTGAAGTGATTTAGTGAAATAACTAACTTTCTCATTATTAAGTTGGTACTTGGAACATAACTTAACAAAAAGTTTCTTACATAAAATTATAATGGAAGGTTTAAATTTAAATATGAACACTTGAAAACAAATGGTTTTTTTTTTATCAAAGAACCAAGGGCGGTTTCAGGCGGTTTGGTATCAAAAGGGTTGAGTATGGTACATAATATTGAAATAGTTAACAAATCATGTCAAGTAGTGTAACGGGTGCCTTGATGTGCAACAAGATTTTTGGTTCTCACTATTTCACTTACATTGCTTGAAATTCACAACTTACAACCTCCCTTATAGTTTCATGCCTATGTTTGAAAATTAAAGAGAATTGTTTACCTTGTGATCATTTACTTATGTTGGTTAAATGGTTTAATCTCCTCATATGTTGGTCTATTTAATAACCTCTTTATCTCTTTTCTTTTTTTCTCTCAATAACTTCCTCTGTGAAGAAAGTGAAAAAAATCTCTTTTTCAACAAAGATTAGATTGAATTTAGTTCATCATCATTTTCATTTTAATGTCCATTTTCTATTTTGGTATTCATTTAATGCAACATTACTTCTATGTATTTCTAATCAGGGTCAAACAACAAGGCCAAATATTGTCAAGGCTGACTTAGACTGTGCCACCTGACACAATTGATTAGTCATTGTTGTTGTTTTTTGGCTGGCTGGCTGGCTGGCTTAGACCTACCACAATATATTTTTTATTACTAATTTTAAAATTGTTAATTCATTAATTATAATTGAATTATAATTGAATATATACATATATATATATGCATATATATATAATGGATCTCCGTCTGAAATCAGACGATGAGTGTTCAGTTGTTCGATCAACTGAACTACCAACTCACTGAATTAGTGTGTAAGCGGCTGAGTATTCCACAGACACGTGTACCCCTAACGTAATCAGTCGGCAGAAACAGCGGGACACACAGTGGTGACAAGGCTGGACCTTTCAATTACAGGTACAATCCATCCACAGTTTCTGTCTACCCAGATTCACTCACAAGGCTTGGGTCGACCGGAGGCTATGGTAAAGACACTTGCCCAAGATGCCAAGCAGTGGGATTGAACCCGGGACCTCGTGATTGAGAAGCGAAATATATATATATGTGTGTGTGTGTGTGTGTGTGTGTGTGTGTGTGTGTGTGTGTTTGTGTGTGTGTGTGTATGTTTATGTATTTAATTGTTTTTATTCAAATATTATAAAAGGTCACAGAGGATTTGTTATCATTTATTCAGAAAGAAGATCAGTACCCATCACCCCATTTCAGGGTTTCCGAGACTGGTTTCGTGGGTGGGAGGAAGGTATCCTCAGACTGGAAACCTGGCCCGTATCTTTGCAACAGAGTCGACTCCGCTAAAGGTACCTACATGCCAGGTGGTGGTGTTAAAACCGGTGACGG
>JAOPJM010001042.1:4874563-4885393 GCA_027124095.1 Muusoctopus leioderma | reverse complement strand
GTACTTGACTGGTACTTTGTTTATCGACTCCAGATGGATGAAAGGCAAAGCTGGCCTCGGCGGGGTTTGAACTCAGATCGTAGCGGGCCGGAAAGAATACTGTTGAGGTGTATCAATGTTTTATTATGTTGATGGCATACTTTACAATTAGCCTCCTCTTTGATAAATTAATTTTGCTAGTTTTCTCAGACTATGCATTGGTGTTCGGCAGCTAAAATCAGTCCTTCCATTTTTGCGTAAGTTCAAAGTCATTGTGTTAATAGAGTTTCCCTTTGATTTCATATTTTCCTTTTTAAACTTTTTTCTCGTGTCGTGTCCTCCTTATCTAAATCTTTTCCCCTCATTGTAATTAGCCCATGTTTCCATCTCCTCACTAAAAAAGTAATTTTAATTAATTGAAGTGTTTTTGTTCACTACTTTAACTATGTTAGTGCTTACTCATTTAATTAACTTCTAGTTTGTTGTTGCTTTGTAAAATGTTCCCTTATACTAAACAATCGGCATTTGTTCGTTTCTAAACCAATCTGATTACTTTGTAATACACATGTGTTTGTATTAAACCTCTTCTTCTCTGCGTATTGGGTAGCTATATCTTATCTGTATCAGCTTCAGGATGGTGGGTTTGAAATGATCTGAGTATGCTTCTAGCCTCTTCAGTTCATTTAAAATATATATCTTTTATATTGAAGTTGGAGTCTTATAGATGGCTAGTGTATTTATAAATATATCTTATTTCTGACATTATGTTCAGTTTATAGTATTAATCTCACTATCATGCAGTACACTTTTCTAATTATCTGCTTCATTTCTATGTCTTGTATCCTATCATTTTCTTTTACCAATAAATGCATGGTTAGTTCTAATTCTGTAATTTCATTGTCTAAATCTAAATCATTGATATAAGGTTTGCTTCAATTGCGTCTTCATTGGGTAACTTTAGCTCATTTCTCGAATCATAGTTATTTTGATAAGAAAGTAGAATCCATGAACAGTTTTTAGTACGTTTCTTGGCTGGTTGTTGTACATGCATATAGAGGAGATGGTTTATAATATATCCCTATCTTTTGTAAGCATTGGTAGTTTAATGCAATGGATTGGTTGCTAGACAGTAGTGGCGATAAAGAATTTTCCATAAAAAATATTTTTTTCTGATGGAGATGTAACTGTTTGTTTTATCTTCTCTTTAACTTGCAGAGCTATTGATGTTTTCCGTTTTGACATGGCTTGTTTGATATATTGCCTTTAGTACAGGCAATTATTTATGTACAGTGTCTTCAATACACAAGTGTGTGGCATACTACTACCGAAGGCGGTTTTTCAAAGCAATCCATGCGATGCTTAGACATTTTTTTTTATTTCTCCCGATTTTAATAATTGCTCCGTTTACTAATATCTCTAGTTTATATAACGTAGCCTAAGATATTATTATGCTCCATATAAACAGCCAACCTCCTGGAGAGAAGCGATGTTAGGCTTTGGGGAAGTGCTTATCATTCTGTAAGGTTTTTCTTGTACTCTTTGCTGCTTTTGCTTTTGAGAATTAATATTGTTTACCCGTGTAGTAATAAGTCATCTGTTGATTTTGGTCACATTAGTAATTCATTGAATAGATACAGTTGCTACTATATAACTTCATGTTTACTAGTTAAGAATTTTTTCAGCCGGAGATAAGAGAATTTATCAATTATGTTAGCTTTACAGTTGCCTGTAGTCATGATTATATTTTAAAATTCACTTCTAGTTATTCTAAGTCATGCTTGCGGCTTTAATGTATTTTTCTCTGTCCACAACTTTCTTATATGCTGTGCATCTTCATCTCGTATTATTTTATTTCCTTATATTTATTCTCCCAATCTGATTGGATTTATATTGTTTCTTTAACTTCCACTGTGATAGGTTTTTTTTTTATCGATGTCCTGGAACAATAGTTTAGTATTTGTTTCTAATACCTGATTCTGATGTAAGAACACCTCATGTTTCTCATTCATATCCAACATTTCATTGCTGGGATCAATCACTTTAATTTATCTTTCACATACAGGATCTCTTCCTTTATCGTAATATTGTCTTTTAAATATTCTGTTTTCGTTTTCCTTTCTTTTATTTTTCATCCTAGATCTTCCCTTTTTATTTGTTTGTGCAAACTATGTCTTACCCCTTTTTGTTAACCTTCCACTGTATTTGCCCTTGTCTAACACTATTCCTCGGTGGGCTTAGTTGGGGTTGAATTACTCAATTAGGGTCATTTTCAGTTTATCACGATACTGCCATGGATAATGACTAAATTAGATTATTTAGCGTTCAGGTCTGCTCCCGTGTACATAATTACAGATTGTATTTGGCTATAATATCCTGGTGATGTTCGTTTATTCTTAGCTTGGTGAGGTATTTCTCTTGATAGATGTCCATTGATTTGATTATTCATCTATTATTTTACTGGTTTCAGTCATTGGATTGTGGCCGTGCTGGGGCACCGACTTCAATGGCTCTTACTCGATCACATGGACCCCCAGTATTTATTTGTACCTATTTCATCATTGTATATTTTATGGAGTGCCTAACGCGGGAGATTCAACGTGGTCACAACTCAGCCAGTGTTGCGATTTTTATTTGTCTATTTCTACCAAATTAATATTTTTCAGATAGTAGACATGTAGAGAATGTTCTTGCCATCAATTTAGCAAGGCTTTTCTGGAGCAAATTTGAGGCTTTGTGCTCATATTAGAAATTATTATTATTATTATTATTATTATTATTATTAATATTATTATTATTATTATAATTATTATTGTTGTTGTTGTTGTTGTTTTTATTATTACTGCACTAGTTGCTTTTAAATCTTTTTGTTATAAAAACAAATAAATACCAAACAAGTTTAAAAGAATTATCACAACACATTAGTACCAACAATAACAAGAAATACGAGTTATAAATTATAAATACTTATCAAAAAATGAAAGACAGCCTTTCGAGTTTCATCTTTTTTTTTTTTGGTTTTTGTTATTTGTTTTAGTTTTTATTCTTCTTCAGAAAGATAAATTGATATATTGTCAACTTATAAATCTTCCTTTTCGTCTATTGACAGATATTTACATTGAGATGGATTATCATAGTTTAAAGATCACACTCTCTTTAGAAATGACTTAACGGGATTAGAAACCACTAACCCAACCCTACCAACTTACGCGAGCGACTTATTTGAAAACATGCCCCCCTAAAAACAAAGAAAAAATAATGATAAAATATAATAAAATATAAAAACAAATTATAACAAAACAAAATAAAAAACGCTATTTACAATAATTTCTATTCTTCTCCTTCAGCAAAATGGTGAAACAATTTCACATCTAAATCTTACATCATAAATAATGGATATTTGTCAGAACGAGGTTCGTTTCTTATCTCTTCCAGTTAGCTAACAAATAATTCTGTGCATGAAATATATTCCTCTCCATTCTCTGACGTCATCATTTGATTCTTTTCAGTTATTTTACCAAATATACAAACAATAGAAAATGTCACCGAAATAATAATAATAATAATAATAATAATAATAATAATAATAATAATAATAATAATATTGGTAGAACTGAACATTGTCGCTTTTATTTATATCTTTTGTATTGTTGGTGTTGTTGTTGGCGTTGTTATTTTTGTTGTTTAGCCCCAGGCCAGGCCTGGTTGGGCAAACCCATGATCAAAGTAGTTCCAGCTTGACTATTCTGTCGTTTTATTTTATTTTATCTTTTGTAGATATAGTCTAGTTTGGACTACATTATCCATTTTGACCTTCGTTCAGATTGTAGACAGTGTGGCTTGAGAGAGATGTGGCTGCTATCTCTAGCAAGGCAACTGTGATTGTTGATGGTGGTGGAGGTAGTGGTGGTATAGATGGTGGGGGTAGTGACGATAACCGCAGCAGTTGTGACGGTAGCAATTGCCATGAACAGATTCTTAGATCTTTGAGAACGGTATCATCGTCACAACTTTCAAGTCCCACTGCTAAATTATTTCGAATCCTGATAATTAATGAGAGCAGGACGTAATGGAGAGGGGTGTAAGGTCTGTGGACGTGATTGATTTTCTGGAGCACTGCATCTCGGCATTTGAACAAAACATCAAGGTTGCCAGTAGTTGTTCCTGGCATGATCGCTACCACCTCTTAGGCCATAGGAAAGTTGTATGTTCTACAGTGGTCATCAGATGGCTTCACACACTTGTCTGCACGCAGGACATCATCTATACATTGAACACCAGCGATCTCTGTGGCTGCGCTAAAATCCTTGATTTAGGTGTTGTATTGATGTAGGGATTTTTACAAGTCCTAGAGTATCTTGGAAACCAGACTGTTCACTTCTCGTTGCCTGCTTACCAGCTTATGGTCTTTATCATAAAAGTATAGCTCGGTAAAATGTAATACTTGGCCAGTTTCACTTGGTAGCAATGATCCTATCTGGTGGCACAGCTTACTCTATACATCTTTAAGGTTGGATTATTTCCAGGATATGTGAGTTCCCTTGCACCCGATTGAAAGCGGGGCAACAGCATCATTGTAGTCTCAGATGTTTTCTAGAAACCTCTTTCCTGACTGTATGATGGCATAATAATGTCTATTCAAAGTTACATATAAGTAGAATCGCATCCTGATTCTGTTACATACGGTATATAGTTATTTACATGTCCAAAATAAATCAGGATAACATAACAGAATTTCCTTTGTAAGTAGCAATGGACGTAGGAGCAACTTCAATATGTAATAAACACACATATATTATATTCGCTGGGACAAAATGAAACTATTTGGTCATTTTGGTTGAATTTGTGGAATTACCATCTGTTGTGTGAACCGTGATATCCAATTAACCTACATATGTTTCAGGTACAATAGCTGCAATCTCAGTTGCCATGGACCGATTATAAGTTTTAAAATATTATATAATGGATTTGAATTAATTTTCCTTTCAAATTTAACCTTTAAATTTAAATGCGTTTGGTTCAATATTAACAAAAGCATTCTTCAATTCATTACGCTTTGTTGTATTTACACTGTAACCGTGGTTTAAATTGTATATGATATGAAACTTAATATTTAAATTTAAAGGCTTTTTGCTCAATATTGACAAAAATAATCCAATAGGTTTTGTTGTGTTAAAACTGCTACAGGGGTTTAAATTGTAAATTTATATCTAATACTAATTATTACGCACCACGTGTAACAGGTTCACATTTCACCAAAATAATTTGGCTTTTTACACTATTGCTTCAGCTTATCAACCACATACAACCCAGAGTCTGTATGTGGTCGCTCATAGCAGCCAATGTCCCCCCGACAAACGGTCTATATATAGTCACCCACGTCATTTATTCTGTCAGACATTTTCAAGAAAGATGGGTACTAAAACATTATGGAAATAACTTTGAAATACTTATATGAACGACAGAAATAAATAAAAAAATAAATTAATAAATAAATATATAGTTAAATAACTTAGATAGTTAAAGGGTGGGGTGGTTACCTACACCACTCTATTTTTTCTTAAACATTTATAGGAATAGTAGAAGCATATACATTATTGAAATCATTTTGCAGCATTTCTAAGAAATAACGAAATATATAAATAGTAAAATAGCTTAAATAAAAAAAAATTATTTAAATATGAAAGGAAAACGAAAACATTAGTGAAATAACTTTCAAACATCTATTGAAAAAAGACTGAAATGAATAAACAGTGAAATGATTTTATGAGAGGGGAAACGTAAAAAAATATTGATATAGCTTTGAAACTTCGAAAATTATAAAATAGTTTAAATGTGAAAATACTTTGATTTTCTCTCTAAAAGTATAATTGCTATAATCCAAAGATAAAATTATAATTGCAATTAAATCAAACATATTGAAAAACAGCGTGCGTTAAACTGGCGGCCGGAAGTGAAAAAGAAGTAATTGTAGGTTTAAAGGTCGAGGCAGGAAGTTGGAGAGGAGGTGATCACTGTAAATGAGAGCTGCAGAGAGTGTTGTGTAGGTTTTGAGCAAAGATGGTGTTTGTTTTTATTAAAATATATTAAAATTGGAATTTTAGAATTTTTACTATCATCTTAGACTGATCGAAAAGGTTATTTAGTGTTACGATTAGATAGATATGCTCACATAAGAATCATTATAACAACTGTTTCTAAAATAGGCACAATACGAACAACCTCAGTATTTGACTGGTATTTTATTTTATCGACCTCAGAAGGATGAAAGGCAAATTTGACGTTGGTGGGATTTGAACTTTGAGTGCAGTGAGCCAGAACGAATACCGCAAGGCATTCTGTCAGACGCGCTAATGACTCTGGCAATTCGCCACTTTTATAATAACTATTATAATAACGATTAATATTATTATATTTTACTAAGGAAGGTGGATTGGCAGACACGGTAGAAGGATGGTGTTTAGATACGCTTCGTTGTGTTCTGAGTTCAAGAATTGTTTTCATCTGAGCTTTCTAGAGCAATGACGTAGTGCTGTGTATTCATGTTGATCCCACTTTGGGGTAAATTTTGATAGATTTGAAACTATGGATGTGTTGCCATCACTTCTATCATTCCTGCAATCCCACATGGAAATTGATTTCAGCTTTGCAAACAATAGAAACTGTCGGTAATTTTACAGTGCTGCCAGCACTTACAAATATTGAACTATATCATTTGGTAGGATTTTTTTAACTTCTACGTAGTTTGGATCTTTGGGAGTACAAATTATTAGAGATAGTCCCAGTACAGCGACAGTATACGAGCACTCATTCTCAGCTGGTTGGCCGACGTCTACCTACTCCGCTATTGAAAAGTATTGGTCACGAGTATAAGTTACACCAGATGATAAGGTGACGGACTAATGTGAAACAGTCAAGTGTGTGTAACAATCCAACAAAGTTTTACAGCGTCTATGGACAAGATAATTAATGCTACGTTGTAACGAGGAACGATAAGAAAGAAACGACGAACCCGGGCCGCACGCGTGACAGGAGAGCATTGTATTACTGCATCATTAGATAGTCACAGGAGGATCTACAGTGGACATAAACTAACAGACTGATGAAATCGATGGGACTCTTGTTTCGTTTGAAGTTCTGTTTGGATAGACGCAGGCAGTGGGGAGATTTCAGAGAGTTGCCTCCTGTTTAGAGAATAATGATTGGCCAAATGTTTAGCGTATAATCTGAGTGAAAGGTGCCGTAATGTTGAAATGAAGACAGACGGATTCATCAATACCTTGGAATGGAGGTAATATGCAGTTTACTAATTCAGAGAAACATGGGGTCGTTGTAGTAACGTATGTGTTACGTCACTGCAACATAATCGCTTAGCCACAGTTAGGCTGTGTAAGGTAAAACTAGTTTTATATATTCTAGAAATATGAAAATATGTTGAGGTGTCAATAATCTCAACATACCGATGTCTTAGAGGAAACAAATAAAAAAATGGTTGCAAACACTAAGAAAGAAAACAGTTGCAGTAACAAGGAAGATCTCCATATGTTAGAGAGACTGATAAGACAGCTACTGTAACAGTTTTACCCTGCCATTTCTTTTAACACAGTAACTATTTTTTTCCTCTCCTCCTTTCATGTTGTTGTAACATTTTCTTTCTTCTTCTTACTTCCTTTCACTATTGCACCAGTTTATATATCTCTATTTATTAGCCCCACAAATATATGGAGAACATGATTGCCTTTTTATGTTCTGTTGCTATTTGTAAAATATTTATATTCGTATTCTTTGTGGCATTTATATAGATATGCTGTGCAGATTTTATAGTCTTCTGGTTATAGTGAAGCCTTTTTTCTTCTTCTTCCCTCCTTGCTGCAGTTATGTCAAATATAGCTGCTCTCTATCTAAATGCTGTCAATATTCTTTTCTGATATTTCTCTTTTTATAATAAAGCTCTACCTTTAAAGATATAGCTTATATTAATGGTAAATTTAGTATATTAATGTTTGCTATAGTTTATTAACTGTACAGCTACTGCATTAATGACTTCTGTTTCCTTGTTTTTCCTCCATATACGTACGTCTCTCTTCAATATTAACTTTCTAATCTTCTGACGTTCATTTCTTTCTCCTCTCAAGTGTCTTAGTGATGGGCACAGAAATGAAGTTCCTTAATTGAATAGTATTTCTTCTCTTTCTTCTTCTTCTTCTCTTTATTCTTCTTCTTCTTCTTCTTCTTCTTCTTCTTCTCTTTCTTCTTCTTCTTCTCTTTATTCTTCTTCTTCTTCTTCTTCTTCTTCTCTTTCTTCTTCTTCTTCTTCTTCTTCTTCTTCTTCTCCTTCTTTCTTCTTATTCTTCTTCTCATTCTTCTTCTCTTTCTTCTTCTTCTTCTTCTTCTTCTTCTTCTTCTTCTTCTTCTCATTCTTCTTCTTCTTCTTCTTCTCCTTGTTCTTCTCATTCTTCTTCTTCTTCTTCTTCTTATTCTTCTTCTTTCATCTTCTTCTTCTTCTTCTCATTCTTCTTCTTCTTCTTCTTCTTCTTCTTCTTCTTCTCCTCCTTCTTTTCTTTCTCTCCCTTCCTCATCCCCTTTGTCCTTCTCTTTTTGTTAGATGACTGACTCAGTCGAGTGCCGGTCAAAATTCCTTGCGGTTTTAAGTTACGGCTAATAATGTCAAGGTTCAATTAATGCCAAGGTAGAATGTTAACGTTTAGTATTGCAAGGTAAACAAAAAACACCAAAATATTACCAGCCGGTTTAATCTAATTTTCAATTATTTCAATGTCCCACAGAGAAATCCCACAATTTGTATTCCTTATGATTGTTTCTGAGATGTTCTTGTAGAAATTACCTGAGAACTGGGTCCTTCATTCCTCATATAGTTTCCAGTACGTAACCACCTTATCATGTTCCCTGGTGTATTTTAACTTAGCTTGAGGTGGGTATCCAGAAAGTAATATGAACAGGAAGACATCAAATACAAAACAGAGCTTCAAGTGACGGATAGTTATGAATAAAGAAAAAAAATAGAAAGAACAACCGGATTTGTGCAAAGGCTAAACATGGTGCTACTATAATATAAGCTAAAAATGATGATACAGAATGCCATGATAAAGAGATAGCAAGACAAGCTCCTACATGGCCAATAGCTAAAAGAAACTGAACAGGAGGGAATAGACTAAAAAAAAGATCGCAACACTGGTTGAGAAGAACGAACCTCAAAGCTGAGACTGAAGGGCTCTTGATTGTGACACATACATGAAGATGAAGGCTAATCGAATAGTTAATGTTGTCAATGACCATCAATAAATGAAGGGAAGTCTCTCCTAATTAAAATATAAATCCCAGCAGAGGATAATGTATCTCCAAAAGAAATTATAATTATCCAAATATAAAGATTAAATAATACAGATAACGTGAATGTGGGGTGGGGTGGGGCTGAAAACAGAAACACTCCCTATAATAATAGATGCCTCATACATAACCAAAAACCCCAGCTCTTACAAGTATGCACAACATACAGAAAACTACACTGCTAGGCACTGCACACACATATATTACATAGAGTACTTTCCATACAATAGAAACAACAAAGCCCAAAACAAACAAAACATTGTACATACCCAACGCCCACGCAGCTGCTGCGCTCGGTAGTGTAGTGAAACTACGCAATAATAACGAGACTACTTAATATATGATGATGATGATGATGATGATGATGATGATGATGATGATGATGATGATGATGATGATGATGACGACGATAATGGTGATGCTGATGATGATAATGGTGATGATGATGATGATGCTGCTGCTGCTGCTGCTGATGATGATGATGATGATAATGGTGATGAATGATGATGATGATGATGATGCTGCTGCTGCTGCTGCTGCTGCTGATGATGATGATGATGATGATGATGATGATGATGATAATGGTGATGATGATGATGATAATGGTGATGATGATGAAGATGATGATGATGATGATGATGATGATGATGATGATGATGAGAACAATAATAATAAACATTTCTATTTGGCACAAGGGCCTTGGGACGCTGGCGAAATACAAAGGGAAACCCACAAACTGGAAACAGTGAGGGAATTACATCGATTAAACGTGTGCGATCAATAAAGACAGGTTAATGAATAGACAACAACAACAACAACAACAACAACAATAACAATAACAACAACAATAATAACAATAATAATAATGATAATAATAATAATAATAATAATAATAATAATAATAATAATAATAATAGTAATAAATAATAATAGTAATAGAAGAAAAAAAGATTAAGAATATATAATGGAGGAGAAATAAAGAAAGCAATAAAGGCAGAAAGGAAATATAATGTAGCAAAAAGGCAAGATGGTTGTTCTCTCATTGCTACAAAATGGCTGTCAGTAAAATATAGCAAAGTATCAGTTAAATATTCATTCATTTCTTAGGATTTAAAAAAAAAAGTTTTTCATTGGATTCCATGTATATATTAACTATTTAGCCATAATAAACCTCGAGGTTTAACGAAATTAATTAATGAGCTGGCAAAGAAATAGCATCACCAGCAACAACAGCAACAACAACAACAGCAGCAGCAACAACAAAAGCAGCAGCAACAACAAGAGCAATAATGAACCTTACTCCAAAATAAATAATGATTTCAAAAAATATTTTCAAGAAAACACACACATGCACACATACACACATGAACATGAACTTAAATTTAATACACACACACTCACGCACACATATACATTCGTACATACATTTATATATATATATATTATATACACACACAAGGATATATATTTATATATGTATATATGTATATGTATATATGTGTATAT
>JAOPJM010001042.1:4542289-4552897 GCA_027124095.1 Muusoctopus leioderma | reverse complement strand
TAATAACATATCAAAAATACAGGTAGGAAATTTTAGAGATAGACCTAGTCAGAATAAATTGATAACGTTTATAGTCACTAGAAGCAATGAAGCATATCATGGGAATGTGTGTTGAAAAGAGATGTTCAGATGTGTGATGGATCAATACTTGTTTTGAGCTGGGAGGTGATAATGGCTAGTCTAGCCAAGGAAGACTTAGTAAGAAATAATGAATCACAGACTAAAAACAGAGAACTAGTGATCACAAAAAAATTAACACAATAGAGAGAAGAGTTTATACAATTGTAAAGAGACAATTTTATATTAGGATAACTTGAAGAAAGTTGAAAAAGGAAGGGAGAATATGGATATATAAAAGAGAAGTGTTCAATGCATTTTACCTGATAAAATTTTTCTAAAGCATTTCTGTTGCTTAAATCAGAATTGAGCATTCGGTACTTTGGAACTTCTATGCAGCTGTCCCAGCAACGAAATCTCTTGTTAATTGCAAGATCAGGGTTAAATGTGTTGTATGAAGGATGGTGTCCACCTGAACTGTAGTTAGACTTTGAAGATCTCAATACATGAGACCGATAATCTTGAAAATATTTTCCTGTCGCATTGCCATAAGTCTGAGCAAACTCAAATTTGAGGGTCGGGCAGTGGCCACAATAGCTACAATAGAAGGACGAAAAGTCAATAAACTTTAAAGATGGCTGTTATCGATAAATATAATTGAATTTTTATCGATTTTTGTTTTACGGAGGCACAATACCTCAGACTTAAAGACGTAAGCAAATTAGGTGTGTTGTTCACATCTTTCTCAAAGGTATCAGTAGTATAATAGAAATAAGATGTATACAGTTAGTAACTAAAACTGAAAGTGATTCCAGACTTGGCTCACCAGGAATTCAATGGTGATAGTTACACCGATTAACTGTATTCAGAGACTGTATGAAATTGGCTTTTTGATTTGTAAACTTTGACTGAATAGTGGAATATTTGTTGCGAACTTAAATTAGTGTTAATCTGACAAATTATGGTCTGCATGCTGCTAAATGACAGGAAATAAATATGATCAAATAATCTACCTGATGATATTTTTCTTTTATAGGCATTTTCCCTTCAATGTTACTAAATGCAAAAGCTGTGACTCAAAGATACTCTAAACCGAAACAGAAATTACAGTAGGTGCTGCCATATGGTAGAACAGCTTTAGATGAGACAAACTTATTATTATAATGGACAATAATTTAATACTTCTGTAAAAATGCAAACAAAATATGAGGAGATAAAAGGAGACTGAACTACAATAACAAAGCAAAACCAGTCGAGTAAGAAAAGAAGAATAAATGGCTTAGTGTATGCATATATATAATCATTGTGGAATCTCTCAGATTTGAGCAAGATATCTAGCTGTTGATAGATGCTTGTGCATGATGAGTTTAAAGTGGGATGGTGTCTTGTATACCAACTATGATATTTAGCTTTTAATCAGCACTAGGCCCAGGTCCATTAGCAAAGCTCACTGGAACAATTAGCGATTCTGACCAAAGGATGAGCATTGGATTATTTCCTGTTCTCTTCTTCAGACTCATAGGGGATTTGAATTCAGCACTGTAAGCTAACAAACTTGTTAATTAAACAGTGCTTGCACCTTACAGTGGTGAACAGTATTTACCCAAGCTACCTATGTTCGACAAAGTGGACTGATCCAGTTAATTACTTTTTCTACGAGGTGGCCGAGTGGTTAAGGTGATGGACAGATATGGCACAACACAGCACCATTAGTGGAAGGCAAATTGTTGATCAATTGTTAGTAGTCTGACATTCTATTGAGATACCATGTTGGATCACCAGTCATCATCAGTGTCGTCGTCATCCCCCTCCTCATCATCAGCATTATCATTTCAGTCTTTCAACTCCCACTGAGAAGAAACTGCAATGCTTATGGACAACTTCTCAAGAGCCTGCAATGATTTCAGCTTGACCATCAGCCTGAAGAAGATTAAAGTGTTGGGTCAAGGCATTGAGCAGACCCCTGCCATCACCATCACCTTGGCTCCACCATTGGGAACAACCCCTCTCCAGAGTCTAATATCAACTAGCCAGGTTGACAAAGATAGTTTGGGAAAATAGCAAGCTAATGATGCACACCAAGGTTGCAGTGTACAGAGCTAGCGTCCTCAGCACACTGCTTTACATAAGTGAGACCTGGAACCTCTACTCCAGACAAGAGTGGCGTCTCAATGCATTCCACCTTCACAGCCTGAGCCACATCCTGGGTATCAAGTGGAGTGATCGAGTCACCAGCAATGAGGTACTGGCCTGTGCCCAGACACCCAGCTTCCTCATTCTGCTCCAACAATGACATCTCCATTGGTTGGGTCACATACACCGCATGTCAGACGGGAGAATCCCGAAAGACCAGCTGTATGGGGAGCTGGCCTCCAGCAAAAGAACACAAGGGCGACCCCATCTTCGTCTCAAAGATGTCTGCAAGAGAGACATGAAGTCACTGAACATGAATGTCAAAAGGTGGGAGGACATTGCAAGTGATCGCTCCTAATGGAGGCTGGAACTAGGCAGGGGTTTAAAAGAAGTGAGAGGAGGAACAGAGGCTTGCTACAGGAGAAAAGCACACTCAACAAAAAAAACAGTACAAAGACAAGACTGGCAGACTCTACCTTCAAATGAAATCATTGCAGCCAGGACTGTCACTCCTGTGTAGGCCTCTACAGTCACAGTAGACTCTGCTCTACCAACAAGACCAAAGCAAGACTTTCCAAACACAGACCCATGACCCCATGTGACTAACAGAAGCCAACAATCTTTCAAAATTGTTTCTAGTCTCACAAACAACAATCCCAGATTACCAAATCTCTTGTTATCTGGATGATTTGAGAAATAATGGTAACATTTGATATGGCCTCAAAATAACAACAACAACAACAATGATGATAATAATAATAATAATAATAATAATAATTGTTTCTAATTTAGACACAAGGCCAACAATCTCCAGTACTTGACTGGTACTTTATTTTATCGACCCCGGAAGGATGAAAAGCAAATAATAATAATAATAATAATAATATTAATAATGAGTTCTAGCCACTTACACTAGATTATATCCATGTATTGACAATGATGCCAGTGACCGGTGTTTGACCAGACTTGAACCTTCAGTGACAGTGACAGTTGTCTTTGATCTTAGTCCTTGTTGTGGGTTTGTTGTTTGTTGGCACAGCTAGGGTTTACCATTTGTTGTAATTTACCAGAACATAAAATGGTACGGTAAACCACACGGGTAAAATACCCAAACACAAATGTATAATCACCGTAGAGTTGTTGTAGAGCAACGTCTGTCCCTTGTTATAAGAGGGGCAGGGGTGAATAGGAAAGACAGTGTTTGGTGTGTAAACCAGGAATGTATGTTTCTGTGACAAATAAAGGTATTTAATGATTTACAGTGAAGGCGTGTGGCTTAGTGGTTAGAGTGTTGGACTCACGATTGTATGGTCGTGGGTTCAATCCCCAGACTGGGCAGCATGTTGTGTCCTTGAGCAAGGTACTTCATTTCACATTACTGTAGTCTGCTCAGCTGAAAAGGAGTAGTTACCGCAAAATATGGTGACACTTCTGTCAGGAGTTGCGACGGACAGGTAGCATTCAGCAATGGAAAAATCAACAGAAAAATCAACGGAAACATAGTTTCCTTGGTTTGATTAGGAAAATCTGTTATGACTTTCGGATTGATCCATTTTTCTTTCTTTTTCTTTTTTTTGGGGGGAAGATTTACAAGCAAGTACATGTGAACTCGGACAAATATAAGAATGCATTTCAAGGAGAGGGCTCGTTAATAAAACTGACATCATTTTTATTTGTCAAACCCGTCATAAAACTGAAAATAATGTCACAGCTGCAGAAGGTAATATGTATTTCACGCTGTTAAATATCACAATGGCTTCATGTCCTTTAACTGTTCATCTACCTTGGTTAAAAAGATTTTTCTCTGATTCAGTGATGGTAAGGAAGATTTTAGGTCTGAAACAAAATCACAAGCAATTGCTAATTCTGTGCTTGTACTGCATTTTGTTAATGCAGCCTTGAGAAATCTTGAAGTAAATGCTATAGCATATTGTAGAATTAATCACAATTGAACAGGGAAGTAATCACAATTGAACAGAGCTATTTCCGGTAATTATTGAGTATTTTGACTGGAAGAATGGTGGTTTACAGCCAAAACTGATTAAGTTAAAGAACACACCTAATGAGACGGCAGACACAGCCACTAATTACGTAAAGAGGGATTTGAAGAAAAATGGTCTCCTTTTGAAATGCGTTGCATTCATAGGTGGCAGCAGCTATGCAATGTTTGGAGGACTCAGGCATAATGAAGATGGTAATAATGTGTTTCGAAATTTGAAGAAAATATTTCAAAAGAGATCATTAATTGGAGTGGGTCACCCAGTGCATATTTTAAACAATTGCATCCATCATACAACAGCAATGATGGATATTGATATTGAAAATATTATCTATGAAATTCATCAATATTTCCAAAATCTACATTGTTTGAACTGAGTAGCTCAAGGTGTGTTGTGATTTTGTTGTGAAGTTGAATAAAGGAAGCTCTCCTCCCATGGTTAAAACTCATTGGCTGACATTGTTACCTGTCATCACCAGGTTAATACAGATGTTTCCTACTTTGAGATCCATTTTTTTCTATCACAAGACAAACCACTCACAGTAATTAAGAAATTCTTTGAGGATGAAATGAGAGATAGGGTTACCTTTAATACAGGTGCTAGTTAATGAGTATATTTCACACACACACACATTCAAGAAATTAAAAGGGAAAGCAATTCTCTTGTTGAAGTGTTGATAAATTTAGAATCTATTTATAAAATGCCTGTTGAATGTATAAGTCAGAATTGTATGCTCTTGAAAGTTACAGCATTTCTTCAGTCAAGCATTTACAGTAGGAAATGAAAAAGAGAGTAACAAGTTTTATGCTGAAATAATATTATATGAAGACAATATATTTTGTGATTACTCAACAATCAAACAGTTTGTTGGATTTACCAGTATTACAACAACGCCATTGTTAGCAAGTCTTATATTTGTTTATGTTGTTTGCATTGTAAATGTTTTTGTTGAGGTGTTTGTGTAAATAAGAAATGGGGTGAAAATCTTTATCCAAAATTTCTTTCCGCAAGATTTATTATTTAACAACAAGCATTTCTAAACTGAAGAATATAGTTATTTTTGAAATTGTACTACAGACAAAATGGTAATGTGGACATTAAAGTCTGAATAAGGATGTCAAGAGATGAAGATTATATTATTGCTTGCAGTCATACAGAGTAAAGTTTCATCTATAAATACCAGTTAATGCACTCAGGCAGTATGCATAATAAATGAGGCAATTTCTTCAGCAAATATGAGACACAAAATATCCTTCCAAATATAGTAAATCCTTTAAAAACTTGTTCAGTCGTTTTCCACACACAATTTACTGTTCAATATACAAAATTAGCCAAATTCTCTGATGAGAATTACTTTGGCAAATGTGAAAGCTTGTTTACCTTATTAGAAAATTGGTTTCCTGGAAAATCTGTGAAAGACAATAGATGATGGTGCCATTGGAGATTTGAGTTAATAACAATGGAAACTACACGGATACTTTAAAGAATGTTGAAGTTCAAGAAATTTAAACTTTAGAAATTTTTTTATTACAACAATCAAGTTCTGGTTTACTGATAAAAATGTGATGCCATGGCTATGACGAATGGTCTTTATATACTTGGTTCATTTTTTCCTCTTCTCTGTTTTTTTGTTTGTTGGTGTGTTTTTAAAGTAGGCTCAGGTATTGCTCTGTGGTTAGGAAGTTTGCTTTGCATCAACCACGTGGTTCTGGATTTGATCTTGCTGTGGATCACCTTGCTGTGGATCACCTTGCTGTGGATCACCTTGCTGTGGATCACATTGCTGTGGATCACCTTGGACAAATGTCCTCTACAGTAGCCTCAGGTTAACCAATAAATACTTTGTGAATGGAATTCGGTAAATGTAACTGTGCGGAAGCCTGTCATATATACATATATGATTTGATGTGTATATAAACAGATTGGCTAATTGTTTCTCTGGGATTGGTCATTTGACGTAGACACCTCTGACGAGACCCCAATAAGGGTCGAAAATCGATTAAGGCTGTTCATCATTTTTTTTCAATCTACAGAGAAATAGGTAAATATGACATGTTTATATGTCTACTATCATAGGTCTACATAGATAGATAGATAGATAGATAGATAGATAGATATAATCATCGGCAGGGTATGACTTGAGCGAGATTTGGCTGCTATTTCTAGCAGGTTGAGCAACGACCACATAGAAGTGTCCCTCATTGGCTCGTCAGAAAATCATTTATTAATGAAAGGCAGAATAATGATTTCTGAAATTCATAAATTTGAATTTAGAATCATTTAAAATTAAACGGAAAAGAAAAACAAAAACACGAAAAGATAAAAAAAGCAAATAAATACAAAACAGAAAAAAAAAACAATTTGTTGTGAATTTCAAACATTATTATTTATTTTTTTTTGTTTTTTGTTGTTTTTTTTTCTTTCCTGATATATGTTGATAATAGATAGCTTTGGAATCGTAATGTCTAGTAGTATTGCAAACAATTATTGCAAACGGAAAGATATTTTATAAGAGAATCTTTGATAACTATTAAATGTTTAGAGAACAAGAAAACACAAGGAGAGACAAAGAAAGACAGAGAGAGAGAGAGAGAGGCAGAGAGAGAGAGAGAGAGAGAGAGAGAGAGAGAGAGATAAAGATGCAATGAGTAATTATAAGAAGGAACTTTAAATGAAATTGTGCGATATCATTTTTAAGACGATTTCAAGTGAAGTTTGGGATGTATTGAAGAAGCCTTTCTTTGAGTGTGTTTAAGAATCTCATTAGAAATCAAAAAGAATGAAGAAGATAAGAAGGAAAGAAGAAATGGAATTAGATGTATGGTTTGTTAAGGAAAAATTCTTTAATGGTTGTTGCATAGAATAAAGTATAAACTCAAGCATTGTTTAATGGTATTGTATGTTCTATGATATCAGCCATGGGCAGAGAATATCATTAGTGTTAGTTTAAATAAAAACTTACGAGATTATTCACAAGTATATGGATATTTTTCTATGTGTAGGATGATATAAGGTGCGGTCATAGTGATAATGACATATGCCATCAGCTAGAATATGTTCATTTTATTAAAGAATGTATATATATGTATGTATATATATATATATATATATGTATATATATATGTATTTATATATATATATATATATATATATATATATGTGTGTGTGTGTGTGTGTGTGTGTGTATATATATATATATGTATATGTGTGTGAGTTCAATACAATGAACTGGTATTTCATAATGTTTATTGGCTAATGATCGTGTAATAATTGTTTCTAACATAGGCATAAGGACACCAACGCCAGTATTTAACTGGTAGTTTATTTTATTGACCCCGGAAGGATGAACGGCAAAGTTGACCTTGCCGAGATTTGAACTCACGGCGCAGTGAGCCAGAACGAATACTGCAACGCCTCCTGTCCGACGCTCTAACACACCATTCTAGATATCAAAAAGATAATCTCGAGAAATTAAGGGTTTCTTGATTTTAACATGCCTTTATAGAAAATACCACCTGTTTTCTTTACGGCGGCGTGGGAGAGTTGTGGACACGTGTTTCTGTCTCAATTGACATCATCATGTACTGCCTAACTACAATATACAAAGCCCAAACATTGATGTTATCGTAAAGTTTAAATAGGTGCCTAATACACAGAAGTGATCCACTAAAACCTCTTATAGACGTGGTGATCAATAATCAGCTACAAGAAAAAACAACAACCCAATATTTCAAAAGAATACAGAAGCATCTGAACTTGCTATGACTGGCAGATAACCAAAAGTATTTGGCAGTGTTCCACGTCGTGGATTTTGTAAACATTATGCAATAAAATGTATCAGAAAAATAAACAGAAACAGGAAACATGCCACGTGTAAACAGAAGGAAGGCTGTGCAAGGACCAAAAATAATGCGTTTTGTAAAAATAAATGTATTGCTATGAGAAGTAAACTATGCCAAATGTATTCCCTCCTGTTGATCCTTAACGTAGTGAGCCAAATAATAAACACATTAAACCTCTACTAGGACGAAATTGAAAATAATTAACATTATTTAAATATATAGAGCAGTAGGGAGTGGTTTTGAATGTTTTCCGTACTGTGACAACTCCGGACATATTTTCATCTTATTAGACCTCATTAACGAAGCATAGTCAAACCTTCACTGCAGATCTTCGATGACTAGAGAGGTATAGAGTATTTTTGTGTGCATACGGTCTAACTTAAAAGGACAACTGGGGTAAAATACACAGGGACCTTTTGGCTGCTTAAGAAACACTTAGTACATTGGCTGCATAACATATTTAATGTAGGGAGCCAATTCTACATACTTCTCTAGACATTTCAGATCTGAAGTAAGATCTCATACTATGCTTCAATGATAAGGTTTAATACAGACCAAATATGTCTGGAGTTACCAATGTACTACTAAAAATCAAACGCTCTCGTCATAGCATTCTACGTTTAGTTAATTTTCATTAATTCAAATTCTATGAGGTGTTTTCCCTTGTTTTTCTCGATCAGAGTAAGTCAATATGATTAAGATTGGCCCTTCTTCATATAGGTATAATTTCAATTAATCTCTTGGTTCACTACTTTAAGTTTGTTAGTACATAAATTACTATATATTTGTATGAAGCAGTCACCCAAAGATATTTTCCATTAGTACTTATTTCTCTTACTGGTTTTGAAAGTTTTTTAAACAGCATGCTATGCACCATTTTATGCACGATACAAATGCTGTGCGATTGCAGTCAATTATATGCTGTGCACGTATACTACAAATAAATAACAACAACGAGCACTGTTATACAGATTGCACAGATTCTGCAAAGTAATTTGCTTGAAATTTGACGTCGAAATATATGCTGGGATCCATAATGAAGTAAGTTGA
Source organism: Muusoctopus leioderma (assembly GCA_027124095.1). Lineage (NCBI taxonomy): Eukaryota > Metazoa > Mollusca > Cephalopoda > Octopoda > Octopodidae > Muusoctopus > Muusoctopus leioderma. Next base: position 4,543,815 of record JAOPJM010001042.1, on the reverse strand, counting down.
AACATATATCATTATACAAATCAAATCAAAGTTAAGGAACGTATAGGGCACAAACAAATGCTTAAGAATTAACGAAATCAATTGAATACAGAAAACACAAATGAAATAAAGGGTTAGAAAGGAAAATGGTCTAAATACTCAAAATCAAGGTAACGCGTATCGAGTTACTAACCTCTCTAGTAATAATATATAACCATAATGTTCTCAACTAGAATTTAAGTGAATTAGGAAAACGAGACTGCAAAACACAGAATATAATGACTGAATATAAACCAGCCTACCACAAAAAGAAACGGAGGTAGGGATTTCTTTCTAGTTAGGAAATGCTTATAAATTATTTACCGCAAGACTGAAATAATATATATTTAATAAAAAAGCTAAAGTAATATAAGTAATATATATATGTATATATATATGTATGCATGTATGTATATAAAATAAACATTACAAAATATCTTCAGAGACGTCAGCTAATATATAACATGGCTTCGATAACAGAATGTTGTAAGTAGGGTGGAGAGGCAATAAAAAGAATTTCCAACTAAGTAAGCTATCGGAGCATGCAATACTCCGCTCTGAGTTCAAATTTTGCCGAGGTCCACTGTGCCTTTCATCTTTCCTGGATAGATAAGTATAGTACCAGTCTAGGGCGGTGAACTAGCGGAATCGCTACAGCATCTGATAAGATGCCTCGCTGTATATATTCCGGCTCTTTGTAACATGAAGTATTCGTTCCGACTCACTCCGCTCTGAGTTCAAATCACGCCGTAGCCTACTTGGGTGGTAGACTTAATCCGCCACTCAGTTTAACGCACCCACATGGCTTGTGGATGCTTTTAGGGGTGTCCACTCTGTACCAATAATTCGGGCCAGGTCTCCGGACTGAGAATATCTTCCTCTCCCCCTCCCGCCAGTCTTGGAGGCCCTGAAAAAAGGGTCGATGGGCTGTGCTTTCCCCATTCAAACGAATGAGTACAACAGACAGTTCTATAACTCTTATCACTTGTTGGCATTATAATTATCAATATCACTACCACTTTTGTCATTATCAGTTTATTCAACTTCATACGACTTATGTTTAGTTAGGAACCCATACTATATATACCATCACAATATATATATATACCATCACAATATACTATATATACCATCACAATGTATATATATATATACCATCACAATATACTATATATACCATCACAATATATATATATATATATACCATCACAATATACTATATATACCATCACAATATACTATATATACCATCACAATATACTAAATATACCATCACAATATACTATATATACCATCACAATATACTATATATACCATCACAATATACTGTATATATACCATCACAATATACTGTATATATATCATCACAATATACTATATATACCATCACAATATATATATATATATATATATATATACCATCACAATATAATATATATACCATCACAATATACTAAATATACCATCACAATATACTAAATATACCATCACAATATACTAAATATACC
>JAOPJM010001042.1:4039220-4052472 GCA_027124095.1 Muusoctopus leioderma | reverse complement strand
GTTTGTATCGCTTTTTATGTATTCCTTTATCCTATGTAATACTTATGTTAACTCTGTAAATAAACATCTATATTTATTCACAAACATCACCGTCTCTTCCACTCCTTTCATTCGCGTCGACTCACAACATCACCGACGCATCCACCACCTTTTCCCACCTTTGGACATCACATACATATTTACATCGGCCGTGAATTAGCGATTCACAGCCCCAACAAACTATCTCATCTATATTGGTTGGTAAACGATTTTGGTTTACCAACCAATATATGATTTCGCTAAAGAGTCATTAGTGCATCGGACAGAATGCCTTGCAGTATTCGTTCTGGCTAACTGCACTCTGAGTTCAAATTCTGCCGAGGTCAACTTTGCTTTTCATCCTTTTGGGGTAGATAAATAAAGTACCAGTCTAGGGCAGTGGACTGGTGCAGTTGTTAGAACGTTGGACGAGATGCCTTGCAATAGTTATTCTGGATTTTTGTGTTCTGAGTTCAAATCCCGCCAAGGCCAACTTGGGTGGTAGACTTAATCCGTCACCCAGTTTAACACCACCACCTGGCCCATAGCAGAGTCCACTCTGTTGCTAGCATTCGGGCTAGGTCTCCAGTCTGAGGATACCTCCCTCTCACCAGTCTCGGAGCCCCTGAAAAAAGGGTGATGAGCACTGCCTTCCCTCTAGACTAAGCAGTAAACAAACAAAACAAAAGAGCATTCCAGCCATCTCTTTAGCGCTAGGTCTACATTATCCTGTATGCTTTTTTTTTTAAATTAAGAGTAGAGAGGACTCTTTAGCCTGGAGAAGACCAAGGTATCCTCTAGTGTTGGTGCCACAATATAATGCATCCATTACACTCTGAAAAGTGGTCGACGATTGAATGGAGAAAACGTAGGGTAGAGGGGGCTCTTTAGTCATGCCATAGTGCTGGTGCCACAATAAAATGCACTCAGTAAACTATGTAAAGTGGTTGGTGATAGGAAGGGCATCCAGCCGTAGAAACCAAGCCAAATGAAACATGAGTGGGACGTGGAATGTTGACTCCAATCGACTCGGGCCGAAATCACCCATCCAACCCATGTCAGCATGGAAAACGGATGTAAGACTACAATATCAATGTCCTTTCCTTTTTTTTTTAAGACAGCAGTGTGATTCGAGAGAGATTTGGCTTCTATTTCTAGCAGGATGAGTGACTGCATAGAGGTTTTCTCATTAGCTGCTTATACACATGTATATGTATTTAAGATATTTGAGAAAAGTTTCCTAGATATGTCAGCTTCTGTTAGTCTCTCAAGACCATGGATCTACGTTTGGAAAGTCTTGCTTAGGTCTTGTTGGTTGTAGAGGCCCACATGGGAATGACAGTCTCGACTGCATTTGAAGGTAGTGTCTGCCAGTCTTGTCCCGGTGTTGTTTTCATCAGCAGCAGCAAGCCTCTGATCCTCCTCTTGTCTTTTTATACCACTTGCTTAGTTCCAGTCTCCAGTGGGAGCAATCACTTACAATGTCCTCCCACCTTTCGACATTCATGTTTGGTGACTTCATGTCTCTCTTGCAGACATCTTTGAAACGAAGATGGAGTTGCCATCGTGTTCTCTTGCCGGAGATCAGTTCTCCATACAGCAGTTCTATTGGGATCCCCCCATCTGACATGCGGTGTATGTGACTCAACCAACGGAGACGTCGTTGTTGGAGAAGGCTGGGTGTCTGGGTACGGGCCAGTACCTCATTGTTGGGAACTCAATGTCCACTTGATATCAAGGATGCACCTCAGGCTGCGACGGTGGAAGGCATTGAGACGCCACTCTTGTTTGGAGTAGAGGCTTCAGGTCTCGCTGCCATAAAGCAGTGTGCTGCAGTGGGATACAACCACCAAGGACCACCACAAGGTTGTAAAGTGAACTCCTTAACTACACAGCCATGACTGCACTCATGGAGATAATAAAAAACATAATTAGCCTTGTTATAAGAAGAAATTAAATTAACTCTGATAATTTTATCCGTTTCTCTTATTGAGCTAAAGATATATTCATCATCGTTTTACGTCCGTTTTCCATGCTGGCATGGGTTGGACGGATGATTTTGGCCCGCGTTGATTCCTCATTGGAGTCACCACTCTCCTAGATGGATCAGCGGCCCACGTCTCGCTCGTATGTTTCATTTGGCATCAATTTAGTATTTCTCCATTCATATGTGACTTGTCTATTTTTACTTTCAGCTTTGTACTTCGAATGAAAGAATACGAACGAGAAAAACGGTTAAAGATGCGAGCTGATAGAATTCAAGCAAAGAAATTAGCTGAAGATTTGGAATAATGCTGAAAAGATTAAGATAGTTCTGATTTTTTTTTTTATGGATTAGTATTCAGTTGTTGGTAAAATATGTTCTAGTCATTGGTTTTCATTTTTGAAAAAAATCAATGTTTATGACATATACAAATAAATTATATTGCTTGTGTTTTATAACTGAAATGTGGTGTTGTTTTTTTAAATTCTATTTTGTTGTGTTGGTTTTTTCTTTTTCTTTTTGTTTATTTCCCTATCAGAGGTGCAGGTATGGCTGTGTGGTTAAGAAGTTCACTTCATAACCACGTTGTCCCAGATTGTCTCCCACTACGTGACACCTTGACCAAGTGTCTTCTACTATAGCCACAGGCCGACCAATGGGAGTGAAATTGGTAGACAGAAACTGTATAGAAGCTTGTCTTATATATATATATATATATACGTGTGTGTGTGCGTGTGCTTGTCACCACTTATATATATATATATATATACGTGTGTGCGTGTGCTTGTCACCACATATATATATATATATACGTGTGTGTGTGTGCGTGTGCTTGTCTTATATATATATGCGTGTGCGTGTGCTTGTCACCACTTATCACTGATTAGCCGGTGATGTTTGTTTACATTAGCCACAAAAAACAAAATGTCCAGTTGATTTGTGATTCAGGTTTGGTGGTATAATTCTCATACTTAAAATAATAAGTATGGTTAGTGTCAGGAAGGGCATTCAGCTGTAATATACTACGTCAAAAGATCTCCATCCAACCCATGCTAGAATAGAAACACAGACGTAAAAAGGATGATATATATATATATGTATTGTAATGATGATGGTCTGAGAGTGATCAGATTATGTACAAAAGAATTAAGAAATTGATTGAGCATTGGAGGATGTATGAGAATAGAAACTATAATGTTGATATAGAGCTAAGAATTTACTTTACGGATCTTTGTTGTTTGTGGTTATTTCATAGACATGAATGCTACAGAGCAGAGAAACTAGGGATATTATGAGCCAATAAGGGAGTCCTCTATGCTTTCACTTGACCTGCTAGAATTAGCAGCCAAATCTCCACTGAATCACATTGTGCTGTCTTGGATGAGAAAATGACACATTAGATAATAGATTCCTAGATAATCTTATAAAGATGGGATGGTTACGGCTGAAATACCTTTGAGCATAGGTCTGCTCGATCAGGGCTGACCTGGGGCTAAACAACAACAAATAGGAATGTGAAAGACAGAAGATCTACAGCAACTGAAGAGGAATGGAATGAGTAGGGTCCATTAGATTGACAATGGTCAGTTCAGAGTAGGAGAAGGTTGAGAAAGTGAATGGATGCCACAGGTATTGGCTGAGGTTACACAAGAGAGAGACCTGGTCGTATAAATGTGATGATGTAAGTTGGATGAAGAGGGATCAGGATTTTGTTGTGGAAGGACTGTTGAGAAGGGTCAGGGAAACATTTAGATGAAGTACTTTAGATCAGACCTTAAAAAATTGGGGCTTTTCAGATGAAATGACACAATACAAGAGATGCTGTATTGAAAACACTTCCAATGCTTGTATGTAAAAATAAACATTAAACAGATGATGGCAATGTTGTTGAGGCAAGAATCGGCCCTGTTTAAACAGACTTTTGATCAACAGCATTCCAGATGTGACCATCCTGTCCTTTTGTACATCTAGGATTACATTGCTCAGTGTCCCTCTTTTTTAAGGGAGATTTGGTTGCTATTTCTAGCAGGTCAAGCGATTGTGATGGTGATAATGAGTAGGAAATGTCAAAAGGAACCATGGACCCATTTTATACCACTAAGAAAGGAGTACACCAACTTGGAAAATGAATGACAAAATATCGAAAATATAAAAAAAAAACAATGGAAGATTTTCTAATAAAACAGGGCATTCTGAAGGCCACCATGTAAAACAGGCAGATTTAACTTTAAAAAATATTTGATAAAAACACTATACTCTTATTGTTGCATTTTGGGAGGGTCATTTCACCATTAATATAGAACCACACGCACTTGCTGTAGTTCACTTCTTTAGTTTGCTTTTCAAAAATGTTGCCGTACTACTGTGGCTTTTGAAAAATAAACTAAAGAAGTGGACTACAACCAGTGCGTGCGGTTCTATATTAATGGTGAAATGACCCTCCCAAAATACAACAATATCGGTTACAACACACGGTTTCACATAAAACACCTTGAAAAGCAAATACAACTATATATCAAAATACAGTTATATATATTACTTAAGCACAAAGCTCTTATATTTATACGGTTGGAGAAATGAGATGGTGTGACGTTCATGCCTTTTGTAAGAATATTAGCTGCGCAAAGGGAAATAAAATAGCTGTAACTGAGAATAGAAACTGGGTCGGATATTTGACGATGTATGTTTTCAAAATGTAATAAAATATCAGAATCTTATTAAAAGTACGAAGTGTCAGATGTTGTGTTTACTTGTATAGGGATACAATTCCATAGAACACCGTCTACAGTGAAATAGTCAACAAATAAATATTACACCGGTTATACATGTGCTTTAACATTTAAACGAACCGAAAAAAATAAAAACACGATATAAAAATACAGCGAATATTCCGACTGCATTTCACATGTATAAAGAATATTGTTGATAACCAACATATAAGTTTGTTGTTAATTATTCTTAAATAAATTTGTTATAAAAGTAATTAGAAAGGTGTAAAGAATTCAAGTTGAAAATATTCACGACTGTAGTTTAAAAAGTCATCTTTTTTTCGGCAAACAAATCCATATGCGATCAAACCGGGTAAGATTGACACATCGTTCACTTTTGGGTCTATCTCAGCACTCTTAAACCGACGTACCCCTGTTATAGGGAGTGTTACCGACTGTGGGTTGTCTCCTATTTTAATAACACATCGAAACGATTCACAAGTATAATAAAAAACACTGAAATGTACTTAGATTTTGTTTATGTTGCTACATACTTAGTTTCTGTATATACGCTACTACCAGAAATATACTTCTTAAAATGTTACTAGTGCTTCAATAACCTGCTATAATAAAAAAATAACAGGTGTTCCAGTCAATATATCGTTTAATATATATATATATATATATATACACACACAATATATATCGTTTAATTTATATGAAAATATTTCCTTTTATTTTATATTTATAAAAAAAAGGTTTCCTATTATAGTAAACTTGCCAAGTTTGGTAAACATGTATGGGACATATTCACAGTTAAATTCAAATGAATTCTAATTTATATATACACGTACCTAAACACGTTGAAATTATTATTAAATAATTGATTTCACAAAAATACGTGAAAAATAATTAATAAAATACGAGTATTTAAATAGCTTACCTTTAATTATATATCGCTGGTGACGTGGCTTTTCTTAGCAGGTCCTTGTTTTGTAGAACATGATTATAAAATTCCTTACACTGACAGTCTAGGTTCTTCTTATATTGTAACATAGCTTCTATTGGAGTCACATCCAACTTATATCGTTCTTTTGTCTATTGAACATTCATTAGCGAGAAAACCCCGCTCAAACTTAGCATTATGAGCCGGTATACTGAACAAAGTACTGGCATAAAATTTGCAACTCTGAGAATTGCTCTTTTCAATTTGTTGAAGTACAGCATGTCATTTTTCATGGCATAACTTCGGGTTTACGTTGCATCTCTTATTCAATGAGATTTTTAAATGATGGCCACTGGCAAAAAGAGAACACTGTCGTCAGTTTTTATCCCCTTCTTATTTAACACCACACATGATGATACCGCCTTTTTCTGTTCAAACGTAATGTCGTCCCTATTAAGGCAAGCCTTGACACTTAGAGGGATAAACTTTTCGTTAATTCTTTCTCTTACACAGTTAACGAGTTTCTTTAAACAACGAAGTACCTCAATAACGTTGTTTGCTCTTTTTTTCAATTAGCATAATCCTATTGCTAAAAACATTGAAAACTGAACAAGAAATAAGTAAGCTTCGCTTAATGGATTGTTGAAAAAGAATTCAAGAATTTTCGGGGACTTTTCTTCAGAATTAAAGTAGGATTTCAGTGCTTTGAATAAAGTGAGGATTCTCTTCACTGCATTCATTAAAGAGACCCAACAAGTTTTAGAATGTGGAGAGAACTGAAGAATATTGAATGCCAAGAAAATCACAAAAATCCTTTAATTTTTCAGTTACAACAGTATAAATGCTGAAGTAAGAAAACAATTTCATGACAATTACTTCAACATTAATTGAAAGAACATCATATGCAGTCTGAGCAGCATTGTGCAGAATATGAGCTGGACTGCAACTCCTTCCAGAATATGAGCTGGACTGCAACTCCTTCCAGAATATGAGCTGGACTGCAACTCCTTCCATAGAACCATTCATGCTTTGCTTCAATTTTGAATAGACATTCACACCTTTGTGCAAACGTTCATGAAAATTAGTATTTGTGTTGTCTCCTCCAAAAGCTGTACATTTTTACCTGTCAACTTTTAACTCATTAAGAGTTTCTCTGCAAAAGTTTCTGAAGTCTCATTTGGAAGCGCTTTTACTTGCAATAACTTTATCAGTGAACCTTTTTACGGGGAAAAATATTGCACAGTTAAAGGGAAAATTTTGTTCTACTTTGTGATTACTTGCATCTGTAGATATGTCATAAAAAGATGAGGCATTTAGATCTTTGATAATCTCTGAAATAGTGTATAGAGCTTTTACATGTTTTATTAATGTTGTAAATTTCGGCCTGGCACATGAAAATTTACTGACAGTTTTAGAATCAGAAAATACTACTGGTAGAAGTTCTTTCATACAATCATTCAAACTGAACGACAGATGATGCTGGATAGTGTGGAAGGCCATTGTAACTTCAGCAGCTAATATTTTATCTTCTTCTGTATATCTCTTAATCAAGAAATTTGTTATATTTGTAGTTGAGGGATCTAACGACAGCTTACATCATTTGTGCTTTACAGTTTCTATATGTTGCTTTATATCAGACTTCCCACCATATTCAATATACAATTACATACTCTGCAATCATCTTCAAAACAACCTTTTTTCTGTTTAATAAATGTCCATTCTTTTGGAATATTCATCACAAAATTTACCCTTATGTTTCAGCATTTTGGGGTTAAATAATTTAGTAGTAAGAAAACACTGATGCACCTATGACCTGCACAAAGTAAAACACATAACTGGCACACTAAGAAGTAGGTGCAACAAGGTTGCCAGTTGCATCAGTCATGTGAACAAACACATGCAGAGCAACATAAGTCTATCACCACAGTCATCAGAAGACAATAGAGTAACTGAGAGTCAGAGTGAATCCACTGAGGAGTTGCTGGAACACCTTTGATTATAAGTTCTGCTTGATCAGGCCTGACATGGAGTTAAACACTCAACAAACTAACCTATTGTATGGCAGACCTATCCAACCCATGCCAGAATGGAAAAACAAACAAAATGTTGGTCAAGGCTGAAATGCCTTTGATCATAGGTTTGCTTGATCAGGTCTGGCCTGGGGCTAAACAACAACAAACAAAATGATGATGTTAATGATACAGTATAATGTAAATACTTGGAAATTCTAGTCTGTGACCCAGGTGAAGTCATTTCACTTTACTTAAAGTTGCTAATGCCCTTTGGAAATGCATGAATAACACAACTTAACTCTTCTTTCCATTCTATAAATTTAATGCTTTGTGCCAATGTAAAGGAAATATTTTATTTTTAACAATTTCCTTTCCTTGCATGCAGTGACCCAAAGTATACCATGTGTGGAATCTGTTGTATTCTTGGACCCAAGGAAAATACTGAACAACATGATAAGGTAAATGAATATTTCTGATAAAAGAATAAATACTATTATCCACTAATTCTTATCAGAAACTATTTTTTTTTTTTTTTTTAAAGAAGAAAATGTCAGAAAATACTATTCCTTTATTCTTTAATTTTCTTCCATTGCATCACATAACTCCTCTTCATTAGAATCATTTGTACAACATGTGAAAAATGTGATATGAACAAGTCTTGAGAGAGGCAAAACTTGAATTCATAGTCAACCCCCTTTTTATGTAATAAATACCATATATGTTAGTGTATAAGATGACTGGACATATAAGATATATCAGTAGTTACTAAGGCAGGAGTTAACCCACCGTCAATCATCACCCATGCTAAGAACTTACCATACATCACAGGATGTAAGTTTGACATTTAATACCTGGAGTATAAGACAATATCCTATCTTGGAGGGTCATTTTGTTAAGGTTAAAGGTCATCTTCTATACTGGCATATACAGTTCCAGTAGCATATCAGTTTTTATATGAATGCAGAGGATGTGTGAAGTAAGCATGCTCCACTGGATGTGTAATGCTACTGCGCACGAGTGACAAAGCACTGGTTAGTTAAGAGAAAAACTGGGTATAAGAGGAATCAGATGTAGTGTACAAGAGTGAAGACTGCATTGGTACGGACATGTAAAGTGCATGGATGATCCAAGGGGAAGGTAGATGTAGAAGAGGGAGACATGGGCAGAAGTGGTGAAAGCTGATCTCAGGATGCTGAGCCTCATGAAGGAGTTGACAAAGGAACATGACAAGTGGCAAGATGCTGTGTTGGAGATCTGTCCAACCCATGCAAGCATGGAAATGCAGACATAGAAATGATGATGATACGTACACAACTACATATTTATATTTCTCCTGGTAGGGTTTGGAATCACACAAACATATACACAGACACACACACACACATAATTATATATATATATATTTTTTGGTTTCTCCTGACAGAGTTTGGTTCTGCAATCACAAATTAGTAACCGTGGTCCAGATGCTTCCAACTGGACATCGGTCAGTGTGTCCGAGGAGATCAGTGCAACCCTGTATGGCTTTGTTCTTCATCTGAGGGGTCAACTGACCATGCAACCATTGACTGACCAAAATGGTAACATATTATTATTGAATGGAGAGATATTTGATGGATTACCAGAGGTGAGTTGTATATCATATCATAATAGGTACCATACCAAACTATGTACCACACCATACTATTTACAATATCATACGATGTACCATACTATACTATGTGCTATACCATACTATGTACCACACCATACTATGTACCATATCATATTATGCACCATACAAGACTATGTACCATACTATACGATGTACCATACCATACTATGGACCACACCACACCATACTATACTATTCCATTGTATAAGCTGCAGGCATGGCTGTGTGGTTAAGTTTGCTTCGTAACCATGTGGTCCCAGGTTCTCTCCCACTGTGTGGCACCTAGAGCAAAGTTTATTCTACTATAGCCTCAGGCCGACCAATGCCTTGCGAGGGGAATTGGTAGATGGAAACTATCTAGAAGCCTGTCGTATATGTATATATATGTGTGTGTGTGTGCTTGTCATCGCTTGATACCGTGTATCACTGAATCGGCCAGTGACGTTTGTTTACATCGCCATAAAACAAAATGCCAGGCTGTTCGGTAGTTCAGTGGTAGGATTCCCATACTTAAAATCAGTATGGTTGATGATAGGAAGGGCATCTCAAAAAAAATCTCCATCCAACCCATGGAAACATGGACATAAAAACGATGATGATGATGTATATTTTCCAAGACACCACAGTTTATGATACTAGGTTTATCAAAAAACATGGGAGCCTCTACATGGTCACTGAACCCACTAGAAATACCAGCTAAATCTCTTGGGGGCTGAGCACATTTTTCCTTTAACTTCTCTAACACCAGAAAAATATGTACCAGTGATGTACGAGGGGTCAATTTTTCTTAAATAAAATAAAAAGACCTGACCCTGCAGATAGTCAAAAGCAATGATGATGATGATGATGTATACCTGAACATGAATAATTACTGTTATATTATATCACCTTTTCCCCGTTTACAGTTACAAGAAGAAGATAATGATACTGAAGTATTATTAACAACACTATCTCACTGTCACACTGATGAAGAGATCCTCTCTGTGTTCTCACACCTTCACGGACCTTGGGCTTTTATTTATTGGCAAGTTAGTGATTTTGTTGTTACTGTTGTTGTTTTTTTTTTACAAACACCACTTCTAGCTTCTTATTCTTCTTCTAGCTTCTTATTCTCCTCCTCCTCCCACTCCTCATCACTCTCCTACTCCACCCCTTTCTTCGAAAGATTTTCCTATTCTGAAATAAAACTGATGTATTATAAGGCAGTTTATAGAAGAGTTCTGTGAGTTGATTTTCCGTGAGGAGTGAAAGAATCTGACGTTTTGGATACTTGGTCCTTCTCCGAAGAGAGAGAGAGAGAGAGAGAGAGAGAGAGAGAGAGAGAGAGAGAGAGAGAGAGAGTATAGAGGAGGAGGACTTATCTCCTAGGTTGCAGTATTGAGAATGAAAAAAATGAACAAAGTAAAAGAGTGATGGGGAGGGGTTGATGTGGTGAGTGAGGGTGGGAGGTGGTGTGAGTAGTGTGGGAGCTGTACGATGGGGGAGGAAGTAAAGTGTGATGGAGGGGTGGTCAAAGTTTGTAGCAAGATGCAGGTGGTCAGTTGAAATGGGAGGGAAGAGGTAAGGGCTAGGGTGAGTGAGGTAGGAGATAAGCAAGAATGCAGGGCCAAGGAGGCAATGGACAAAAGATCACATACACAATAACACCAAGACACACACATTCACAGGTGAGAGGAAGAAAGAAAGAAAGAAAGCAAAGGAGCTAGCAGAGAATGTTACCCACTTGAGCCAAAGGGAGATGAAAGGGTTAATCAGGGCTGACTTGGGGCTAAACAACAAAAACAACAACATTTACTGATTTCTTTTTAAGGCTTCATTGTTTTTAAACGTAATTAATTATTTTTATTGATTCGTTACTTTGTAAGGTCGAAAAGAAGCAACTGTGGTTTGGACGTGATGTTTTAGGACGAAGGAGTCTGTTGTGGCATCTACCAGAATCTCTGGAGGATTTCTTCATCTTAAGTTCCATCAAAGTTGGTTCACATGTAAGTTATAAATGATATTCTTCTTATTCTTTGACTTGTTTATAGGGGTTTTAGTCGATTATATCAACTGTAGTATGAATGGCCGAAGTCCACCTTCGTGTAAAGGAATGTAGTTCGAACCAAATAACACAAGACATTTTTGTTCAGCTATTCCTCACATCGTGAAGGTGCAGGGCCTAGTGGTTAGACAATTAGGCTCATCATCGTAAGGACGTGGGTTCGATTCCTAGACCAGGTGGCATGTTGTGTTCTTGAGCAAGGCACTTTATTTCATGTTGCTCCAGTCCACTCAACTGAAAAATGAATACCAGCAGCAGCAGTTGGGTGTTAACCCTGCAATGGACTGGCATCCCGTTCAGGGGCAGGGAGTCTTGCACTCAGTCGCTTAACGCCAAGGAAACCAGGATAAGCTCCGGCTCTAATAGGCCCATAAAAAAGGGCTCGGGAAAGACTAACTTTTTTATCCCTCACACACACACATATGACAGGCTGCCATGCAGTTTCAGTCTACCAAATTTCACACACAAAGATTTGGTCAACCCCTGGCACTGGTAGAAAACACTTAAGAACTGCATTGCAAACCCATCCAACCCATGTTGATATGGAGAAACATATATTAAAACAACAAATCTTATAATGAGGGTGGTGTGGTTGTGAATGTAGCAGTAGTGACAGTCATGAGGGTTGATTGACTGATTGATTAATCAATTCATTGATTTTATTTTTTATTTTTTGTAGAAATACACAGAGATTCCATCTGTGGGAATTTTCCGTATGAAATTTGAAAATCAAACAAGGACCTTACCATACCAAATAATTCTGCATCCTTGGAAACAAGCTGTTTGGCCAATGACTGGGGAATACCTTGAAGATGTCTTACATTCAAACCCAAATGCTATCTTTGGATTACATTCAGAAATATCAGAAATTTCTTCACCAACAACGAACACTTTCTTACCTTCAATTTGCAAAGACTTACCTCCTTCAAATTATGAGCTACCACCTGTAGATAAATTAGATGCTTCCTATTTAGATTTCTTGTTGAAGTCAAACCTGGACCTTCAAACTGAAGCCGAGAAGCTAATTGATCTTTTAGGACAGTCCGTAAAAACTCGCATCTTAAATCAGATTCCAAACTCTCTGTTAAGTTGCAAGAATTTGCCTCCTAACATATTGTCGAAATATAACATCTCATGCAAGGCGTATTCTTCAGGAGATGTTGTGGAACCATTTTCTAATTTGCAATGTGGAGCTGATTCCACGTCACAATTGCAGTTAGATGAGGAACCAAGTCATGACAAACCGAAGGTTTTAGAAGAACCACTTCCTTCACAGAAGAATAATAGTTGTGATTCTGAACATATTTCATCTGAGTCCAAAGCAGCTGAACTTCACACACCAACAATATATTTCGGAGATGCTAATGTAGCAATTCTATTTTCTGGTGGACTTGATGCTGCTGTTATCACAGCTCTTGCTGATCGGTAAAAAAAAAACTGATTTTAATTGTTTTCTCTTTCTTTTCCCCATTTAAATGGTTATATGTGGTATTATTTATTTATATGGCTACATGTGCTTTCAAGTTATTTATTTATACAGGTACATGTGGTGTTAACTTTATATGACTACATGTGGCTCTAAGTTATTTATATGGTTACATGTAATATTAAGTTATTATTTATCTGGCTACATTTCACCCTACTTATGTATTGATGAATACTCTATTTTTGTTCACATACTCAAACTTTATACATTTTATATATATATATAACTATGTGTGTGTGTATGTATAACTTACTATATATATATAGGCGCAGATGGTGTATGTATAACTTACTATATACATATAGGCGCAGATGGCTGTGTGGTTAAGGAGTTCGCTTCGCAACTGCATGGTCTCGGGTTCAGTCCCACTGCGTGGCACCTTGGGTAAGTGTCTTCTACTATA
>JAOPJM010001042.1:4005618-4018179 GCA_027124095.1 Muusoctopus leioderma | reverse complement strand
GACTCAAAAGTACTGGGGTCGATCTGATCGACTTCAAGGCGGTGCCCCAGCATGGCCGCAGTCCAATGACTGAAACATGTAAAAGAGTATTTCATTAGTAATGTGGTAACGAAAGGGTTAAACCTCGTTCTGCACCCTAAAGGAGGCTAGGGTGGTGATTGTTTTGTATATAAAAGGTAAAACATAAAGAATCAGATGTGAAAACGTACCTCTGAATTCACTCTCATAGTCAGAAGCATCATTGTCTATAACTTCCATGTCATCAAGATCTATCACAGATGATGTTTGACTCTGAAAAACAATCATAACAGATGATTAATTACTCAACAAAACTTTAAATTATAATCATTTTTAAATATAGTCATTCTCAAAGTTTTTTAAAGTTTTTTTGGTGGGGCCACAATGAGGTAAAACAATAGCTGTGAGGTTAAGGCATTAGACTACCGAACACACAGTCATATGTTCAAACCAGTGATGGAAATGGGGGGGGGGGGTATTCGGTGGGACGATGTTCCCCTACTTCTCAGTTTTCAGTTTATGTCCAATTATAGCGACTTATAATTCCTTCCCAACCTCAACCTCACAGACCTTAGCAAACTCCCCTAGTTCCTAAAACCCATTTCCATCACTGGTTCAAACCTTATAACAGCCATTGAATTATTATTTAGTCCCAGGTAAGCCCCAGATTGAGCAGACTTATGATCAAAGACGTTCCAGCCATGACGATCACGTCCCCCCCCCCATGGCAGTGTACCCCAGACTACATTATCCAAAGTGTCCCTTTTTCTAGCAGGTTGAGTGACTATATTGAGCCTCCCTCGATGACACGTCACAGCCATCGAATTGTGCCTCCGAGTAAAGTGCATAACTCCTCTAGTGTCACTGTGTGTTGATTAATAAGCAGATCCGACTGTTGTGTCACAATTCAGTGGTTCCAATGCAAGCTTGGATGGTGATGAAAACACAAGATAGCAGGCTAAATATTTAGAGCTAGGCGGAAAGTTAAACATTAGCTTTATCTAGATAAATAGTAAATTTTTTCATATCATGAAAGAGGTGAAAACTGTGTGTGTGTGATGTATATCATAAGTCTGTCAGGTTTAGAAATATAAAACACTGTTAAATATTGCCTATTTATGGGGCACTATATGTGTGAATGTGTATACACACCCACAGACATATAGAGAGGACCAAAGTTCTGGGGAGGAAGGACTGGATGTAATGGCTAGTGTGAGGCCTAGGAGAGGATGGACACAATATGGGTTACAAGAAGAGGAGAGATGAGCAAGTTGGGAGTGCCTGAGTGGAGGTGGCATGAGACCAGCTAGCTCCAAGAAGCAGAGGCCACTATAGTAGCAGTACAAAAAGCAAAGAGAGGAGACAGCACGTCTGTGGGCCAGAGGCTGGAGTGTGTTTGTGAGCAACTTCATGCAAATCAGGAGTAGCTTTCCTTGGATGCGGTCTACGATGCCTGTGTGTAGCAGCAGTACCAACCCAGATGTGGGAGCAGTATGCCATTGTGGGTCTCAACTGAGCTTTGTAGGGAGTTAGTTGTTAGGGGCTGAAGTATTTTCTGGCTCTGAAGAAGAAGACCAGTTTTTGTGATACAGTTTTGGCTATGTTGAGGATGTGCATTTGCCAGGAGAGTTCTTTAGTTATGGTGAAGCCTAGTATTTGTAGCAACCTTGAGAGTTCTAGTTGCATGCTGTTCATGTTTAGTGTGGGGGGGGGTGAATTCATCCAATGTACCAGTGTGATAGAATCAATTAGTTGATCGTTCAAGATCAGAGATAGCCATCAACAGGTGATCAGCACTTTTGACTTTAGCAATAGGTGTTGATAGGAATTATAATTTCCATGCCCTTTCTAAGGGCCAATTAGCAAAGGAAGTAAAATAGCTATTGTCTCATGAAACTATGGATCTGGACCTGGAAAGTTCCTCTCCAAGGTGCAGACCTGAGCAAGGTTTTTTTTTAATGGAAAACCAGCAGTTGCCCATCCATGCAAGTCTCCCCTCTCCATGGCACCAATGTTGTCCAAGAGAAAGGCAGGGCCAATACAGCTGGGCACCAACTGGTAACTAAATCAAGATTGCTGGCTTTGTTCATTCGGAGCTACGTGTCTACACTACACATCTTCCTATGTGTGTTGGTTTGTGTCTGTGAATACTCTTTTACTTGTTTCAGTCATTTGCTGCGGCCATGCTGGGGCACCGCCTTTGAGGTCGATCAGATCGACCCCAGTACTTATTCTATCGGTTTTTATTGCCAAACCGCTAACAGAGACAAACACAAACACACAAATGCACACACACATACATATACATATATATATATATATATATATATATACATACAACAGGCTTCTGCAGTTTCCGTCTACCAAATTCACTCACAAGGTATTGGTCGGCCCAAGGCTACAGTAGAAGACACATGCCCAACATGCCACGTAGTGGGACTGAACCCGAAACCAGGTGGTTGCGGAGCAAACTTCTTAACTACACAGCCATGCCTGTGCCAATGTGAAAAAAAAAAAAAAAAAAAAAAAACAGGAACAAAAAACAATACATGCTAATTAACATCAGAAGATTCAAAACAAACTGATCAATATCGTAGGAGGTGGTGGCTGTTGGTTATTAGCATAGGTCAGCCTTGACTCAATAGAACTATAATCAAGGGCTTTCCAGCCATAGCGTATCTAGTACTACATTAGCCAATACCTTCCTCCCTTTTTAAGAAGGTGGGGTGTAATTTGAGGGAGATGTGGCTGCTATTTCTAGCAGGTTGTTGAGAGACCATGTAGAAGCTCCCCTGCTGGGAGCAGGAGGTAGGTATCAGAGGTGAGGTGAAATGCATGTGATTAGCAGATCAAGCAGCTAGAAGAACTCGCACCTAAGATCTGTGTGGATTGGCAGAAATGACAGAGCACCACACTAAATGTCTTACAGTATTTAGTTTCAGCCTTCTATAGTCCAAGTTAAAATTCTGCTGGGTTTGAACCATCTTTCATCTGTCTGGCATCAATAAATAGATGCCAGACATATATACTGGGGTCAATTCAATGGACTATATACTCTCCACCTACGAATGTATGGCTTTGGTTAACTCTTAACGTCCTGTAGGACACAGTTCCACACGGTACCACATCACCAAATTCATATGAATTATTGAACTATATATATATATATATATATATATATATATATATATATGGTGAATGGGAAATACTTTTGTGTGAAAATGCCCAAGTGCCTGTGTTTCTTACCTTGTAAATTTCATAATAAATATGCTGCAAAAAACCCCCGTTTTTTTAAGGTATTTTCTGCTCAATCATTACAGGACTTAGAAAATTTTCAACAGGATGTTAAGAGTTAATATGAGAATCATTATCTAACAATATAATATAAACAATTCAAAGTTGATACAGTGGCAAGAATTGATACTTGCCAATACCAAGTTCAGAGTTTATCCAATTGTGAGGTTTGAAGTCCAAATTTTACTGAGGTTAACTTATTTATTCTAGAGGTGAAAGACTCGTAATACCAAAACAACACAAACAGTGGGCAGGCTTAGGCATCTGGGGTGTTAAGATGGCTCAGCTGATTCTATCAGGCTGCTTGATCATGTCCTTCAGCTAGAACAGCTTCTGAGTAAACCAGAGAAAAACTGACTAGTGCTTCATTCAGGTTGTGATCTCGCTCTCTCTCTCTCCTTTAACTACACTTTTGACACAGAAGAAATAATAATTGTTTCTAACATAGGTACAAGGCCAACAACCCCAGTACTTGACTGCTACTTTATTTTATCGACCCCGGAAGGATGAAAGACAAAGTTGACCTCGGCAGGATTTGCACTCAAGAGCGCAGTGAGCCAGGACGAGTACTGCTAGGTAGATTTCTAACATTGATAAATTAACCCTTTCGTTACCATATTTCTAATGAAATACGCTGCCTATGATTTTCAATTAATTTTTAAAATAAAGAATTTGGAGGGATTTAGTAAAATAAGTAATTTTTTTGCTATTAAGTTGGTGTTTAGAACATAACAAAAAGTTCTTACATAAAATTATAATGGAAAGTTTAAATTTGAATATGTGCACTTTAAAACAAATGTTTTTGTTTTTTTATCATAGAACCAGAGGCGGTTTCAGGCGGGTTGGTATCAAAAGGGTTACGGTTCAATACTATTACATCTTTATATAAGTATATAATATTTTGTAAACTTTATAACATTTTTTTCTTCTTAAGTCTTTTCTTAACATAGGGGAAATTGTTTTTAAGTCTTTTCTTAACCTAGGGGAAATTGTTTTTAGATTGAAAAATTCTTTATCTTCATCCATACTGTTTTTGCTAGATTTATTTTGCTTAATGTTGATTTTACGGATGCTAATGTTAAATCAATATTAAGGAAGGTTGTTATAATTTTATGCAATAAATTGCATTGTATACAAAACTTTTTTTCTTATATGTAAGAGGAAATAGTGCAAAAAAAAAAAATAAGGTAAAGAAACACTGATTCAACCCCTTTTGATACCAACCCGCTTGAAACCACCCCTCGTTCTGTGATAAAAAACCATTTCCTTTAAAGTGTTCATATTTAAATCTAAACCTTCCATTATAATTTTATGTAAGAACTTTTTATGTTCCAAACACCAACTAAACAACAAGAAAATTAGTAATTTTACTAAATCCTTCCAAATTCTTGATTATTTTCAAAATTAATTGAAAATCAAAGGCAGTGTATTTCATTAGATATATGGTAACGAAAGGGTTAAACAAAATATTATAATAATCTGGTTGCATGAATCAGAAAACAAAACAAAGAGATTGTTCAAATTATAAGCAAATAATTTCCATGCTGTGTCATCGACCTTTTCACTTTAACAAACAGTAAATTCACTGTTATTAGTAGTAAGACAAGTAAAAGAAAACCTGCTCACATACCATAAGAAAGACAAAAGTTCACTCAACTACTACCTAAGTGGAACACAGCAGCTTAGGATAAGGGGGGGGGGGGGGAGAAATAATAATAAGTGTTTCTAACATAGGCACAAGGCCAACAACCCCAGAACGATAAACGGCAAAGTTGACCTTGGTGGGATTTAACTTTGCTTTTCGTCCTTCAGGGGTCGAGAATAATACTAGTTTATTACATAGGCACAATACCTCAAATTTAGGGGGGGGGGTATATTCGATTAAATCGACTCCAGTACTTGACTGATACTCTATTTTATAGACCCCGGAAGGATGAAAGGCAAAGTTGACTTCGGCGGGATTTGAACTCAGAACATAAAGAGCTGGAACAAATATCGCAAGAAATTTTGTTCGATGCTCTACAGATTCTGCCAATCCTTCTTACAGGTACAAGGCCAGAAATGTGAATTAATAAAACACTAAAAGAACAAAAACAAACAAACAAACATTAAAGTAGAATAGTGCTACTATGTAAAGAAGCCAGGTATAGGTAGAGTACTAACTGAAGTATTTTGCTAACAATAGACAATGATTCCAAGATAATATTGAAAGGGAAAGGGAACATTAACATTTACTATATATATCACGAGGTTATGGTGGATTTAGTTAGCTGTCAAGGACAAATAAGTTAGTTGAAGCTACTTATGACGTTCCATGAGAACATGTAGAGAAACACATTAGAAAATAGCATTTTTTTCCTTCTAATTAAGCACAATAGACCTACATTTTAGACAAGGGTGACTGACAGACACTGGGATATGGTGACATTCATGTCTTTCCCAATGTGTCAGTGATGTAAATTAGCGGTATCAATGAAGTAAAATGGCTTTACATATCTCTGTAAATAAAACCTTAACAACTCACAACGGGAAGGGGGATGAAGAACAGGAGATACATGCATCTATCGAAAGTTTACTTAATTAGTGGGAGTATTAAATAAGTGATATGACATACTTAGGAGGGAATACCAAGTTTCGGGGTCCTCCTCAATACTGTTGAATAAGGAAGGACATCGTTGGGTTTTCTTACATTAATTGTTTTAGCTCCATGACAAATTATTTGTTGCCGACACAGACCATCACCAGTTTCGTTGAAATCCTGATTTTACCTTGTCTAAATTAAACATTGAAGCCATAAATGGATCTCCATCTGAATATCCAGACGATGAGTGTTCAGCTGTTTGATCAACTGAACTGCTAACTCATTGAATTAGCGTGTAAGTGGCTGAGTATTCCACACACACACATGTGCTCCTTGGACCTTTGAATTACAGGTACGATCCATCCGACGGGCTTCTACACAGTTTCCCTCTACCCAGATTCATTCACTCACAAGGCTTGGGTTGACCCAAGGCTATGGTAAAGACATTTGCACAAGATTCCATGCAGTGGGGTCGAACCCGGGACTTTGTGATTGCGAAGCGAACTTCTTAACCATTCGGCCATGTTGCATCTATATTGAAGCCATAATAAAATGATAATTCTCTCACAACAGGCCGGTGAATGGGGGGGGGGGGACAACACAAGCAACTACTGATCATGTTGGTTAGCTCCATGTTTACTCTGCTTGAAAGATCAAAGACATACGAGCCGTGACCATCCCGTCTTTCTATCTAGAACTACATTATTGAATGTGATTTTGAGAAAGATTTGTCTGCTATTTCTAACTTGTTGATTGACTACGTAGAGGCTACCTTGTTAGTTCGACAAACAAATGTTTTTCATACGAGGTGTCACCTTTTTTATTGCATTTAAAATACTCTAACTCATTATGTGATTGGAATTAGCTGGGTGTGCTACAGATATATATATATATATATATTTGGGACTTTCTTGTTTATAAAAACAAATGTGACCAAGTTTATAGGAGTACTCAATACAAATTAATGAGAATTAATCTGCAGAGAATATATATATATATATATATGTATCTCTATAATAGAGTGAAACGGAGGATTCACCATTGAACTAAAAAATGATAATAAAAAAAAAAAAATATATATATATATTTATGTGGCGTGCTCCTGCAATCCAGCTACTTGGAAGCTTAAACGGGTGTCTGCACTAAGCTCAGCATCAATATGGTTTAGCGAGGGAGCTCACCAGGACCAGGTTGTCTAAGGAGGGTCGATTCGGCCCAGGGTGGGAACACAGCAGGCAAAAGTGGGATAGTTGTTAGCTGGCAGCCCATTTGATACAATTGAACTCCAATCTGACTTTTTAGGTGCAGGCATGGCCGTGTGGTTAAGAACTTCGCTTCACAACCACGTGGCTTCGGGTTCAGTCTCACTGCGGGAAACCTTGGGCAAGTGTCTACTATAGCCTCAGGCCAACCAATGCTTTGTGAGTGAATTTGGTAGATGGAAACTGTGCACAAGCCCGTCGTATATATATATATATATGTGTGTGTGTGTGTGGGTGCGTCTGTGTGTTTGTTTATCTCCCGTAATTTTAGCGGTTCGGCAAATAGAGACCGATAGAATTAGTACCATAGCGGTTCGGCAAATAGAGACCGATAGAATTAGTACCATAGCGGTTCGGCAAATAGAGACCGGTAGAGTAAGTACCAGACTTTTAAAAAAAAGTACTGGGATCGATCCCTCTAAGGCACTGCCACAGCATGGCCACAGTCAAATGACTGAAACAAGTAAAAGAATAAAAGAATATATATATATATATATTTATATAAACTTAGAAATATTTGAAAAAAAAAACATTAATTTTTAGGACCTTATTCGTTTAAGTGTGGATTTTTTAAACACCCAACTCCCACTAACATTTTTTTTTTAATTATGCCTTTAAAGAAATATAAAAAACGGTCTTCGGACTTTTATGTTTTGAACATCAGATTCAGAATATGCAAAAAAATATTTTAATTCTTTATATTGTTTTAATCTTAATCAGAAACTGATTAGGGTTAGGGGATTTTCAGCCGCTTTCTTTTATTTTTTAAATATGAGTGCGTTTACGAATATAAGTCCTTTTTTTTGTTGTATATAAATATATTTCGTATGCATTTGAAGTGTATAAAATATATTTTGTTTGGTTTTGTAATTACGTTACATTTCATTATTTTGAAAACTAATACAGCTATATTCTTTATTCATGTCAATAATATATAGCATCGGATTGAGATTCATTATTGATTTTCTTCTTGTTTTCTCTTTCGTTTTTTTTTTTTTAAGTACTTTTTATATTGATTTAAGAAAAACAAAAAAATATTTTTTGGCAGATTCTGAATCTCTTATGTTCAAAACATAAAAAAACCGTTTTAAAAGAATGCATAATAACAGAAGTTAGAGGCGTGGTCAAAAAACATCCACGCTTAAACGAATGAAAGCCGATTTTGAAACCACTCATTATTCACTTATGTGAAACAGAGTCAATTTTTTCCACTGCAACCTTACCAAAATCTGGCTCATTTTCCTGTTAATTTAACACTTTTACTCTCCAACTGTACAGCTCTCGTTCTGTTCTTACCAGCTATGCTGCCGTGTAAGAAGAACAAATCGAACTTCACAAATCGACTGATTTGTTTTTATTTATTTATTTTTTTTGTAAATTCATGTTCTGTGATAATTCTCAACATTTAAAAAAAATATAAAAGCATAAAAGCAATTTTTATGCTTTTATATTTTTTTTAAACAAAAACAAAACAATTCCAATAGTTAAAATCTGAAATGCTCCATTATTCTGGAAGGTAAAGTAATCCTATATATCCTGAACTGTCACGATATACAGATTCAAAATAAGAATTTGAAAAAGTCCCCACAAGTAACAATGTGTGTTTGTGCGTGCGTGTGTGACACCACCGTCCTCAGTTTTCTGTGAGGCTTACTAAGGAAGGGTGTGTGTGTGTGTATAAGAGCAGAAGTTGTGTGTTAGTGTTTCCCCTGGGTCCAACTACATCATATAGTATATATTTCTGCAATAACATAACACTGGAAAATGAGGGGAAAGGGTAAAATGGACCGACTCAGGAATAATAGGAGGTGCAGAAGGTGAAAATTATTAGAAAAATAAAGCATTTTAATCTGGTTTCATATATACATACAGATATATACATATATATATATATATTTGATTAAAAATGCTCAACATATCAAAACAGTTCACACTGGTTAATCTTAAAAGACCAATAATTGGGGGGGACAAAAAAAAAACCCCTTTTAGTTTTTTTTATATGTGTAAACAACATTTAGCATCAATCATACATAACTTGGGGATCATTAAAAAACAAAATAATTATCTATTACATGCATGTGTGTTAAAGTTAACTGCTTGACTTTTCAGTCAAAAAGTGATTAGCCCCTTTTGAAAGACTTTAGTGGGTGGGGTGAAAAAAAATGTGGTTTGTAAAAGATGATGCACGTAAATGAAGTGAAATAATAACTACAACCGGAAATTGAAACCCAAAAGGGAACTTTAGTCCAACAGAAGCGTACCTCGTACTCTACAGCGTCTGTCAGACATTGAGTAATTCCCTAAAATCCAAATATGTCTTAACAAGGACAGACCAAATATATATATATATATATGAAATATCTATATGAAGTGAAAGCCGGTTATTATAATCACGGATAATGTCATCAAAATGAGGTCCCAAACATGCTCAGGATATTGTTATCCTCTGCTTAATGTTATCAGCCAGTTATTGTTCACTAAAAGACACCGTCCCAAAGTGATCACAATAAGCGGCTTCCACTGTACTTTATACAGAAGTACACACATACATACACTTAAATACAAGTAGAATATACCGACCTTTTAACGTTCTTAATTCCACTGGGTATCTTCCGAAGTTTTTTCTTCTTGAGGATTTTAACAGCCCTCCGACAAAGATTTTCTGTGTCCAAGACCTCTTTCACCTTACCATAGGAGCCCTCTCCCAGAACATCTCCCATCAAATACTTGCCGACGTGCTTCGCCCGTCGGCGACGGTACACAATTTGGTCAGAGTCGACACGTCGGAAGATGAGTGCTGATGACAGTGGTTCATCGTCGTTAATGAAGTCCAGGCGATCAGGTCGATAGTAGCTGGACTCTTGGTCAGCTTCTTCGAATTCGCGACGCATCGAGGCCATTTTCTGATCGTACTCGAAGTCATCTAAATCTTCTTCATTGCAACGACGATAATCCTCGTCAAAATTGTCTTGTTCTTCACCTACATCATCAAAATTGCCGTGGCCTTCTGCATCGTCCTGTAACAATCCACACTGGGTGGTTCTCTTTTCACTGCTTTCTTCTTCTTCTTCTCCCCCACAGTGAGCTTCTCTGTCCAATGCATTATTCACGTCTCCCTGACCAAGTACTCCCTCAACTGTTTCGGCGGTCACAGGTTGGGTCGAGAGTTCATTTGCTTGATCCATATTTATTGGGGGTTTTTTTTTTATCAGTGAAATACTGACTTAACTGTTTATCGCTTGTAATAACAAGCTGCTTGTTGATTTAATTTTGATAAATTTGTTTATCCCCTTGGTTATCAAGTCGACACTGGTTTTGTTGTCCCTTCTTTGTTTTCTTCGAGAAAACAATAACAATATGAACGAATTCAATGATTGAAAGCAGATAAAAATAAAATTACATGAAAGACGCTTCCACGCGCCTATAAATATAAAATAAAATCAGGTGGGATGAATGTTGCTTTCGGTTAAAAAAAAAACTTTCGCTTTATTTAGAAGTTTTTGGAGACAAGGAATAATTAGATATTACACCTTGATATAGTTTTTTTTTTTTTGTTCCGTCAAGGGAATGAAAAAGAATGTTATTCGTTAATCTTCAACAAGGAACTTTCCAGATGCCGTGATAAAATAAAGGAGGGGAAAGGATAATACATTTAAAAAATGTAATAACGATGATGTAACAGTGAAACGGAGCAAGAATGAGAAAACAGTTATGTATTTAGTAAATAGTTATTTAAATTAATAAGTGAAGTCAAATAATTTATCCAAGTTATTAACAGTGATAAGAGAACTTGTAACCAGTATATATCATAAGCGGTGCATGTATATATTTTTAAATATATGAAGTGTAGCCATATATATATATATGTATGTATTTCTTTTTACCTAAGTTGTTACTGGTGATAATAGAGATGATTAACGTGGTGTGTATCAGCAATGTATATGATATACATTAGAAGAGAGAGAGAGCATGTATGTATGTGTTTAATTTCCTCTGTGGTAAACAGATATATATTATATGTATGTATGTACTGAATGTTGTCCCTTTTCAATGTTGACCGGTGGAGGTGGTAGGAGTAGTGATGACATCGGTGGAGAAGGAGGAAACGACACAGGTGAGAATTGCTGCGGTGGTCAACGAAACATTTAAGAAAGATGCTATGGTTTAAGGAGAGAAAAGTGGTTTCACTGGCGGTAAATACTTAACAAGATGCATAGAAATGGTTGTGGCAGGAGTCAATGGTAGCGTTACAACAAAAGGAACAGTCGGCATTTGCTTAAAACAGATCTGCGACGCCATGTTTTCAACAAAATATGAAAGTGAGGCCAGTAACGTTCACGTGATGAAAAGAATCTAAAGTACAAGGGAGACAACTCAATAATAAATGTGTTTCTTTTTCCACTTTAGAACACAGCCTATAATGATGGAAGTGAAGTGTAAAGTCGAGATCTTCTAACACTTAAGGACCTACCTACCACGCCATCAACGATGTTAGTGACGTGAAATAACTTACAAGTCGAATCGACTCCACTAGCCAGAGCTTACATCTACATCACTCGTTGCGGACAACTAACACAATAATGTTCGTACAGTTGGAATAAATAATTTTGCCGTGAGGAAGGGAAGTCTAGCGTTTCAGGCAAAGATACTTCATCAGAGAGAGATGAAATGTTTGAGTAAAAAGGGTCCTGACCCCAAACGTTAAAACTTCTCTTCTTCACGGTAAAATACTTTATTCCAGTTTCGGAAGTTTCTGTGCTTATTATTTGTTGGCAGAGTCTCGTTAACGCGTCGGACAGAATACTATGTAGTATTCGTTCTGGCTCACTGCACTCTGAGTTCAAATCCCGCCGAGGTCAAAGTTGACCTTTCATCCTTCTGGGGGTCGATACAATAAAGTACCAGTCAAGTACTGGGGACATGTTGGCCTTGTGCCTATAGTAGAAACAATTATTTGTTGACACAGACCATCACTAGTTTCGCCGGATTCTATTATTTCACTTGAACACAATAATTATTTCTTTTGATTAGATTCAAGGCTTCAGAAATTATAGGGAAGCTGCGGAGGTGGATGGAACATGTGACGTTCATAACTTTGCTAAGGCTATTAGTGGCTTAAGTGATATGGAGCGGCTACGAATAGGGAATCGGAGGAGTCGAGTCACAAGAAGTTTAAGTTTTACTCTACGGAGTTAGCAGATACCTCAGTGACAATCTTTTTTGTTGTTTTTTCTATTAAAGATTAATGCATTCTTTTAAAATGAAAAATAAAGAAATATGACATTCATATATCTTTCAAGAGCACTACTTATGGATCTAGTGCATTATCCGAGAACCACTCAAAATTTTCACAGATTACTTTTGGAAATATTTTAATAGATGTAATCGATGTAGTTTTCAATGACA
>JAOPJM010001042.1:3952652-3955805 GCA_027124095.1 Muusoctopus leioderma | reverse complement strand
ACTTATGCATACATTAATGCTTCTGTCTGCTGGAACCATCAAAGAACAGTTGGAAGATATAAATAGGAACTTTGTGCAAGTTGAATGTTTTTAACAATGCGAGAGAATATATTTATTTCTTTTACTCTTTTTTTTTCTTCTTGTTTCCCCAGATATTTCCGTAGTCCAAAGACACAACCTCCAAAACTTCTAGCAGAACAAGCTTTTGCTATGGGTACAGTTGAACATGCGGAAGAATCAGATCATTTGATGTCTGATCAAACAAATGGAGGGCTGAGATTAACAGGTCATTTCAGCTTTCAGTATTACAAAAAAAATCTTTTCCTTCTTATTCTACATAATTGTTTTGACTTTGGGGTTGGCTCATTCAGAATATATATATATATAATTTCAATTGGAAAGAGAAAATATAATTTAAAACAATAATTCATTTGGGTTTTTGACCTTTGTCTCTTTTTTGACTTTGGAGTTGCCTTTAATGAGGATATTCAGAGGACTTTTATAACCTGACATGGCTCATCTCTTTATTGGGTTGATTACAATTTCAGATATCTTTGGTAAACCCACTAATTATTTGCCAATTTCTCTTCAGTTTAGCATCATTTCTACCAAATCATTTCTCTCATCAGCACCTAAAAAAAAAAGAGATTTCCTAACCTTTAATATTTTGTACATACCATGTTCCATAATTTATTTAATGTCTTCTGGTTATTTACTTTAGAAACATATATTTTCTATATAGATTTCTTGTTTTTACTTTATAAGTTCATCTTGATTTAGATCTCATTATTACATTTTTCAGACTAACAGTAATTGGGATGTTTTTTTTGAATTTTTCTTTCCCCCTTTTTTTTCTTTTTTTTTCGCTCTTTTATAGCATCCCTACAATCTTCATCAAACCATGGATTGCGTTTACAATTTGGAATTATGGAGGTTCTAGGTATGGTTTGGTTTTCTCACATATTTGCAAGAGATCAGTTTGTAAATGTTAATAACTGGATCAGTTTTATTACTGTAACCAATATTATTTAGTTTATTAATTCATTCAGTAAAATTGAAACAGATTCCAATCACTATTCTCGGTTTTTCAGTTTAAAGATGTTTCATTACTTCAGGATTCATCGCTTAGTAATATTATGGGGAAGTGAGGGTGGTGTGGATTGATGAAATCAGTAGAGCAGGGGACAAAATGCCATGAGGTATTTCATTATGTCCCTTTACGTTCTGAGTTCAAATCACACCAAGGCCTATATTCCCTTTAATCTTTCCCAGGTAAATAAAAGAAAGAACCAGTCAAGTACTGGGGTCTAATAATTGTCCACCCCTCCAAAATTTTTGGATTTGTGCCAATGTTAGAAATGAATATTTGAGGGAAGTTCTGCTTACTTCAGTTTTCCTGACTGTTTAAGCTCTCAGCTTCACTCTTTACTTCATGTCATCCAGTTAAACTCAACAATCTAACGAAACTGGTGACAATCTGCATCTGCAACAATGGAAATAATAAATCCAGGAGAGTTTATTGGCTGTCAATAGATTTAGTTGCCATGAGATGTAAAAATAACTGGCATTTCAGGTTATAGCCAGGCTAGCTATAACCCTTCATCAGGTTATAGCCAGGCTAGCTATAACCCTTCATCAGGTTATAGCCAGACTAGCTATAACCCTTCATCAGGTTATAGCCAGGCTAGCTATAACCCTTTGTAGGATTTAGTTATAGCCTGAGACGTTAGCTTTTACCACTCATCACCCAACAACTTCTCCTGGATTTACTATAAAAACAATAATACCCATGTAACCTGGATGTAAAACAGACACATACACACCAATACCTTTATAGAAAGTATTAAAGACATTCTGGTGTTTATAACGTTTTATATTGAAGTTAACAGAATGTTTTAAATGTGTGTCATAAAGACACAATACAACAGAGAAAAAAATGTTGAAGTAAAAGGTTGAATTCTACTAAATTAACCTTTAAACCTCAACAGTTCCACTGGATTCTCTTATTGTTACCATTCTTGACTTGATGTTAGTGAAGGAGGATATTAGACAACCCTAGGGACAGGGGAGAACACCTTCATTTCTTCCTCTACAAGATGAAGAGCTCGCCCTTGTTAAATGTCAGTAATTTCTATATCTTCAAAGGAATTGAATCTGTTCAAATCAGACACTGATGGTTATTCCTGAAACTTCGTTATTTTGTTTTGTATGGGACTTATCAGTATTCAAATATATTTCGGCTTCATTTTGACCTTTTGCTGGTGTTTTTAATGATTTTGTTGATTGATTTGAATGGATTGCAATGATAGTTTTGAGATGACGATGGATGATAGTTTTTCTTTACACTGGGAATTATTTACAGCTGATGTTGACGTGGATTCTATTGATGACGATGATGATGTTTTGGTTTTGAATAGTTTTCTGTTTCTTCACCCAGACAATGTCTGTTTAGATTTCAATAGAAACCTTCAAGTTTTGGGGATTTTGTAACATTTCCATATGACCTTGACGTGGGATGATATTTTGCAGATCCTGTTCATTTTTGCACCAATATAGGAAATTGAGCTGCTTTAATTCATTGAAATTCCTGTGACTTTCTTGGCAGTTGGCACAACATATTCTCATTGTGACCTTCCACTCCAATCTGAAATGGACTAATTCCCCACTAATTTCCCTCTGCAGCTGGTCTTTAACTCTTTCATGACCATATTTCTAATGAAATTCACTGCCTATGTGTTTCCATTAATTTTGAAAATAATCAAGAATGTGGAGGAATTTAGTCAAATAATTAACCTTTACATTTATTTTTATATCAAGCTTGTGTTCAGAACATAACTTATCAAAAGATTCTTGCATAAAATTATGATGAAAAGTTTTAATTTAGATATGAACATTTTAAAATGGACAATTTTATATCATAGAACTAGGAGTCTCAGGTGTGTTGGTATCAAAAGGGTTAAAGGGCTAAGTTTATAACACTTGAAGCATCTTAAAGGTGGTTCAATGTTGACAATATAATATTGAATCTCTGGGAACTGGTATAGTCAAAATTTAGAAATAAAATGTTTGTAATAATAAAAATAATAAATACAGTAACCCAACATTGTTGTCATTTTAAATGAGGATTTATTTTTATGGATGTTATGGCTCGCT
>JAOPJM010001042.1:3945152-3947652 GCA_027124095.1 Muusoctopus leioderma | reverse complement strand
TATGAGAGGATCAGAAATCTGGGTTGGGAGGCTAAGCTTACCTGGACAGTGTCTTTCTCCTAATCAGGATATTTCTTGTTTATATATATATATATATATATATATATATATATATGGTCTTGTTTAATTAAAGGTATCATGCTGCTCACCACATTAAATATGTTGGTGCTTACTTCACTATATATATATATATATATATATATATATTCTCGATTACTTGAAGTTATTGTGCTCAAGCACATTAAGTGTACCAGTGCTTCATTCACTATTTAATGTTATATTTTCCTTCTTTATAGGGTTTTAATAAACCAAAGAAATATATTGCTTCTCAAGGACCCACTTCAGCAATCATAACGGACTTTTGGCAAATGTTGTGGCAAGTAAATTGCACCAAACTAGTCATGTTAACTAATTTGATTGAAACTGGCAAAGTAAGTAAATGACAGAAATATTACCAAAATATTTGGGATGAATTATTGTTAATACTGATGTCTTTAAATAATGATATATGGTTTGGATGAGTCGGCAGTACAGAATTTGCCACTCCTCTCAGTTCAGTGTTATCTCATTGGTGAGACCTGACATTCCGAGATCAAACCTTACCATATATTTGTGGAAATAATGTTTCCCTAATTTCATTCATTTTCTTTTTTTAAAAACATTTTAACAGTTTCAAATGCATGCATTCCATCAAATTTTTAATTAATCTATGCAGATTTATATGTAATATATATGTAGCTCATTTACCTAGTATATGCAGTTTATATGCAAATCCCTTTATGTCAAATTCAAACTTTAATGTGAATATTTTACTACATTCTTCTTTTGAAATAATAACACAATTATATTTACTCTTAAATTTTCAGACAAAATGTGAAAAGTATTGGCCAGATAAAGAAGTCAAAATTTCTGGAGATTTAAAAATTCGATGTATTCGAGAACAAAACTTCAGTGATTTTACCATCAGGTCATTCTTTTTACAAAAGGTATAAAATACATTTATTCTGAAATCCTCGTTGCATAAAATATTGTTATAATGAAATTATACCGAAGTTGCAATGTCTAACCTCAAAATATTGGTATTTTATGAGACTGTTTGAGAAAACTGATTTTTAGTAATTGTGTTTTTAAATTTTTAATGGAAGAAATTTTCACGTTAGGCAGTGGATTGGCAATAGGTAGCGAGGAAACTAAATGAAACTACTTAACAAATGAAGTCCGTTGAAATATTTGTTCTGAATGGAATTAGACACTGCCATGTCACTCTAATCATTAAAAATGTAGTTAACCAGTGATTGACTTATTGATACTATTGCTCACAAATTGCAATATGAAATATATAAATACTGACATCAATTTAATATTTGTATAAAGCATCCTAGATATGAATGGAATTATAATAGCAGACTAAGACTAACATTACAGCTTTTTAAAAATATAATTTGGAACAGTAAAATATCAAGGATAAAGCAGGAGCAAGTGAATGTATGTTGTATGCAACATGTGAGATGGAAAGTTGTGTTAGTCAGATTGATGACAGAGAACTAACAGAGTATATCTTCTAGAGTCGGTAATAAATCTAGTGCTAGGTGTAGATATACTCTTACTAGGCTGGCACTGAAGCAGGACTTCAACAAGTGTGATAGATACACAGGAATATTTAGCAGTAGGAACTCCTATGATATGAAGTCCATGAAAGACTCAGATGACTCCTTAGAGTTTCTCTTACCTAGGTGATATAATGTCTACCTAGGTGGTTGTAGTGAAAGTAGTAGCCAGGGTGAGAAAGGGCTGAAAGAAGTTTGAGGCATTTTTTCTATGGCTGGATGCCCTTCCTATCGCCAACCACTTTACAGAGTGTATTGGGTGCATTTTATCATGGCACCAGCACTAGAGAGGTTACCTTGTCCTCGGCAAGACTAAAGAGCAAAGAAGTTATTAAATTAATTATGGTGATAATCTATATTTTTAATTGATATTTATTATAGAGGGCATTATCAAATAATGTTATCTATTATATCACGTTAATTTTTGTTAACTCCTCCAACAATATACAAAGCATCTGAGTGCTATCAACTGGAAATCTCTTCTCTTATATTTTAGGGTGAAGAACCAGTGAGAAAACTGGATCAGTTTCACTTTACCTCATGGTCAGATCATGGAGTTCCTCCAACACCGACTGGATTAGTTAATTTCATGATGAAAATTCGTAATGATTCTGAAGTAGAAACTGGTCCTCTAGTGGTACACTGCAGGTAAATATTATTTCATTACTTTATCTGGAGATAGCCCATGAAGTCACTACAACATTCCATGAGCTATTGAAACAGTTTGAACTGTTCTGTTGGGCTTACCATGTAGTAAATAATATCTCCAATCTATATATTTAGAGGCTCTTACTAGCCTCTTGACTGGTAACATCTTATATATATATATATATATATATAGTAATGAAGAACGAAGTTGCGTGAGTTCAATACATTTTAATACATAACAAAAG
>JAOPJM010001042.1:3888594-3906083 GCA_027124095.1 Muusoctopus leioderma | reverse complement strand
GTTGTACTTGTATGACCAATGTAGCAATTAGATTCATGAAGTTTACAACTTTCATGTTTACATTGGAATTTATATACAACATTGGTGGTTTGAAGTACGTTCTGTGGTTTGTTGGCTTGAGGTTTTGTGTTAATGAGACGGTTTTTCGTTTTGGTGTTTTTGTAATAGATTCTAACGGCGAGTTGTGGTTAGGTGTGATACATGTTGTGTTCTGTTTTATGAGTTTGTTAATGATTTATTCATCTGTTCTGTAGCCAGGATGCATTTGGTTCAGGTAGTAGTATACAATGTGTGTGGTTTGGGACTGCATCAGTTGGGTCAGTGCGGGTTAATTTGTTTGTATTGTTCTATGGTGTGATCTACTAATCTATTTGAGTACCCGTTAACTAATGTTTGCTTGACATGTAGGATTTCCTTATTTAGGACTTCTAAGAGCAGACTGTATGATGCTTGTGTAGAAAGTGTGATGTTGTATGATAGTGAAACATGGGCAATAAATGTAGAGGATTTGTGAAGGCTTGAAAGAAATGAGGCGGACATGCTCCACTGGATGTGTAATGTTAGTGTGCATGGATGACGAAACAGAAATATTTTAGAGAGAAGACTGAGCTGGTATCATCATTATCATTTTACGTTTGCTTTCCATGCTAGTATGGGTTAGATGGGAGATTTCGGTTCGAGTCAGTTCTTATGGATATGTGATGTGTGTGGAAGATGACAGTTGGGTAAAGAAGTGCCAGCAATCCAAGTTGAAGGAAGCTGTGAAAGAGAAAGATATGGGAAGAAGGGGTGAAGGCTAATCTGCCGAAGGAGATAACAGAGGACTGCAACAAGTGGCAAAATGCTGTTCCGGAGAAAGCCCGTGTGATGATGATGATGATGATGATGTATTTTAGTGTAGAGACATGTGTTTTTGTATATATTTTGGTGTATAAATTGGAAAAATTTGATATAGCCACGAAATAGTAATAATAATGTGTATATATTTATGTTTTGTTTTTCAAATGTCTAATCTACATTTTTGTTGTTTTATTTGCAGACACTACAACCACTGACAGCTTGATAAGTAGTCTCATGTGTCGTCGTCGTCTTAGTCTTCCTCGTCTTCCTAGTAATTTCTTTGTTTCAAATCAGATGTCTTGAACAGGGATATTTTCTATCATCCCTGTATAATCCTGCTCAAATTCAGGGATAACAACAATCTGCTCAAATGGATCACTCTGTTGCACAATGCCTTCTGTTTTTTTGGTCTTCTTTACCAGTCTATTACAAGAATATAGTTGTTATGTCTGTTCCATTGTACATGTAAAGCATTGATGCTAAACAGCTACTTAATTATAATATACAAACAACTATTTCATAATTACTTCCACTAGCCATGTATTCTTACTTTATTCAGATTTTTTAAAGAATATTTTCAAATATTTTCTAAGCATTTATTGCAATAACTTAACGTATTTATTTTTATTTAATACTCAAAATTATTTAAGCATTTAGTAAACTTTATCTGATAATTGTCTGGTACAATTAATACAACTTTATATATATATATATATGTTTGCTACAATTAATACAATACTCATATCTGTATATATATGTATATACATATATATATATACACACACATATAGATATGTGTATGTGTATATATATATGTGTATATATATATGTGTATATATATGTGTATATATATGTATATATATATATATATATATATATGTGTATATATATATGTATATATATATATGTGTATATGTATATATATATACTTATATAGGCCTGGTGCAATTAATACACCTATTTTAGCAATATTTCTTGATTATTTGGTGTTGTGTCTCCTCAAAAGAAATTAATATTTCTGTATTTATTCATCTCTCTCTCTCTCTCTCTCCATTACACACAAATATTTAAGTGTAGAAATATCTAGGTGTTTCTAGAACTCATTCTTTATATTCAGTATAGTTTTTGTTTGTAGTTACATAATGTTTGTAAATAACCATGTTGTTTTTTAATTCTAGCTTATTAAAGAAATATGTATCAATCAGATTGAAATTATCATTCATATATTTAAGCTACCATTCATATAGTATTATATTATTAGTGGCAACATCATTATAAAATTATTATTATTTTTTTTTTTTTTTTTTTTACCAGATTACATTTTTTCTACAAAAGAAGAAAATATTGAAATAATGATGTAAAATATCTTTTAATTTTTTTTTATTTTAACGTTCACAAATATGGTGAAGGTTTGTAATTAGATTGCTGTACAATTAATAAACGAAGCCAAAGTAAAACACTTCTCAAAAGTAAACACATTTATAGACAATCAGATATTTGTAGCTACGGTTCTGAATTAATTATTCCGATATAAAACTGTAATAACTGCAGATTATGAAGAAATACATCAAATATCTGTCTTTCTATTTCATGTCTTTTAAGTGTTGCTTTTTTTTAAAAATATTTTTTTTTTGTTACATAAAATATTTATTTATCTTGTTTAAATTTTTTTATATAATATTGTTTAATAATTAAAAAGAAGTGGGTAAATTAACTATAATAAATTAAGCAATTAAGAAATCTAATTTTTATTTTAAATATTCTAACGTTTTTCTTACTTATAATTAAAGTGTATTTATTGTTATTACTGTGAATTACACTAAAAATCTGTCTCATTACTTTTACTTTGCAACATTTCCCCTTTATCTGACAAATCTTTGTTTAGTAATTTGTCGAAGGTGTTGAGTCATATTATGCTGATAGATTATCGATTATCAGCAAATGGCATTTAAATTATTATTATCATTATTAATTTGTTTTGTAAAACAAATATAAGGTTGATCCATCAAGTTTTTCTCTGTGTGTTTGTGTGTGCATGCACTCAGACACATATGAGTGTAAAATAGAGGCATGTATATGTATGTGGTTGTTTAGCCCCAGGTCTGTCCTGTTTGAGCAGAACTATGATCAAAGACGTTCGAGCTGTGACCTATTTCAACAGTGTAACTAGGAGGAGTACATCATCCCAATGTCTCCTTCCTTTTTCTTGAAGATGTTAGGGTGTGATATGAGGGAGATGTGGCTGATATTTCTAGCAGATCAAGTGACCACTTAGAGGCTCCCTTGTTAACTCGTATGTATGTGTTTGTGTATATGATAGATTTACATGTTAGTAAGATGATGCATACATTTCGGTAGATGTTTTAATTTATTTTCCCCCTCAGTGCATCAACTCTTCCTCAAAACACAATACAATGTCCACTAAGGATATTCCTACACTTGTTTTATTACGTAGCGTACAGAGCCGCCACTGATAATGTTTCTAAATTTGGTCTTGCATAAGCCATTATATCTTCTTTCCTAGGTTTTTCAACCAAGTTAGAGTGTACTGATTATCATGTTAACCATACACGACGTATTGTAGGTGTGACTTTCTGTTGATATATTATTATGTGTTAACTTTTCTTTGACACCAAACGACCTCCTTTACGTTTTATGTGTGTTTCAGAGACTGTGAGACCGAGCACAGCCTAGCATGGAATCTGACTGAGTGTGCAGTTATTGAGGAAAGTGGGTGTGTATGTGTAAGGATGTGGGTGTGTGTGTGTATATATGCTTTAAGTAATAACTATATATCATTTAATTTAACATTTACTGTGCTGCAGCCAACCTGGGTTGAGACAAAAATGTGATTTAGATTTTCACCTCAATGTTTTGTTTGTAATTTAAAAAATCAAATTAAAGAATGACTACTGCTTCACAATATATTTGAAAACAATATGGCAACGTTGGCATAGGTTACCATTTTCACGATTGTTTTTAGTAGATAATTATTCCATAATAACTGCCAATAAGGTGGGCTGGGCTGTAAGTTAAACAGCCGCGTAATCTTGCTTGGATTGTTCAGTCTGTTGCTGCAGAATAGTTTATAGTTTACCTGAGGAGAAATATTTCACCATCGATATAAGCTATTTATTTACTGATTACCAATATTTTTAATCCAAATAAATACACTACAATAGCTGAAAAGATATTTGAAAACATGGTATATAGTATTCTTGATAACAGACTTGATTTTTCAGAATCTCTGCCATTAGAATGATCTATTTATCTGTTGTGTTTTCTTTTAGAATAGCCTTTACAAATTGAAGGAGGGAACAGTTGAAGATTAAAGAAATTACTGCAGCCATAGATAGT
Organism: Muusoctopus leioderma; assembly: GCA_027124095.1. NCBI lineage: Eukaryota > Metazoa > Mollusca > Cephalopoda > Octopoda > Octopodidae > Muusoctopus > Muusoctopus leioderma. The sequence goes on along the minus strand of JAOPJM010001042.1, from coordinate 3,901,886 downwards.
GGAGATGAGTTTTCAGTTTCAAACTCTCAGAAATCTCAATAAGTCTAAAATCTAAAATATTTAGATTGTTATGAATGCAATCAAATATAAGAAAACAAGTCAGTAGCAAGTTATAAAATACTAATTAATAAGACAGTATCATGGTCATATAAGCTTCAGGTTTTCTGTCAATGTGAAGTGAAACAGTATGTTTATTTCAAAGCTGACATTGTGTGGTACTTGGTTCAAGAGTGTTTGTTATATAGAGTTTATAATGGTACAAATATAATGTATTCACTTCTTCAATGCCTGGTATTATTTCACTGTTTAACCATGTAAACTTTGTTGAAACCCCAAAAAGTTCCAAGAAACGAAGGCAAATTCTGTAATTCATTGAGATGTTATATCACCACTGAATCTCTGTGTGCAGACTATCTAGGAGAAAAAGTATCTCATAGAGACCATTCTACTCCAAATTGTACCTACAGGAGGAGTTGAACTTAGTGCTACAAGTTGATAAACTTACAATGCTGCCACTGTTTATAATAGTAGCTTTTGTTATACTGGGGAACCTATTTACAGCTATGTGGACTGGGCTGTTGAGGTGTTGGTTACAGCACCAATGATAAGCTGATAGTCCATCATCTTTTCTAAATAGATGTGACCACAGACCTTTAGTGTTGATTATTTCTCCTTTATTATCAGTATATTGATCAGACATTTCTTGGTGTAACATTCAAAACAGAAGAATCTTTGATTTAAGCTGTCTTTCCTATTTAACAAGAATATCTACTGAGCTCTATGGAGTAATCTTCCTCCCAAGAATATTGATGAAATCGTTCTTTCCCTCCATTGCTTGGATTAATCAATGGTTTTCTGCCAATCATTAAAGAAAGGATAACACAATAAACTTGTCACTAGGTGTATCCCTTGTAAAGGGGTAATGGACGTTTTAAGGTGTTGGCCACCTGCTAATCTGTTCTTTCTTCTCAGCTTTCAATGGAATTTTTTCAATGGGTGATAAACTAAAGTCAGATGGAATCAATGGATATGGCAGGGAAAGCAGTCCTAATGGACTGCAGTTCTTGCCTGTTCTTATTTATCTGTTTCACCTTGGTGTGTGTGTCTGTGTGTGCAGGTTCATATATTTACTTGTAATATCAAACAATTGTTTCTGTTTATCTTACCTTCTCATTTACCTATCATATTATTGTTCTGTTATCTCTTTCCTCTTGTCTTTTAGCTTTCTACATTTTCTTTGCAACATCCAATTTTTGGTTTTTCTTGTTCATTTTTGCAAAGAAATATCCAAATCACATCTCTATACAGTATGTGTCTACACACCTGCTGTTATGTTTTAATGTAAATACAACAAATGATTTATGTATAATATTTGGCTTACTACAATGTATCTATATTTCATACATTTTCACTAATATATAAAAATAATTCATATATATATATATATATATGAATTATTTTTAACAAAAATTTTTTCTGAGAAATCCTAATTTATGATCATTTTTTTTTCCTTTCTGTTGATGTGTCAAATTTAAATCTGAGCTTTTGCTTTTGTAACATAATTCGAACCATTAATAGCTCATAAAAGTAGATGTATACATTTCTGATTAATATAAACTTTAACCCTTTCGGCACGAGTCGTCAATAAGCGACTTGAGATTTTTGCACGCATAGCCGGGAGTCGTCAATAAGCGATTCTGTGTCCAATTGAGTTCCGGGGGGAGTCAATAAGCGATTCTGTGTCCAATTGAGTTCCGGTAGTCGTCAATTAGCGAATAACGGTTTGTATATGAAATATGCCCCCCTTCTTACATGGAAAAGATGGTACATATGTCCTTTTTTTCACGCATATTTGAACATTTGTAGTACCGTACATAGTTTACTGTACCGAAAGGGTTAAACATACATAGAGATATCAATGTATATGTATTTTATTTAAATTATTTTTAATTTGCCAATATATGTATATATAGTATCTCAACAATCAAATTGTTTCTGCCAACAAACATTTCTGTATGTATTTTACAATTTTACAAAGAGAGATGAAAAAAATTATTATAGCTTAATTAATTTTCTTTTAGTGTATATTTTCCTAATCATGCATAATACCGATTGAATAATATATTTCTTAGATTTGCTGTTAAGTTTCCATTTATATATTTTTAATTGAATTTTTTTGGTTTATCAGCTTCTGCCTGGAGATTTAAATAATATAAAGGTTTTGTTTCATAGTTGTAAACTGTACATAAATTACTTTAGAAAATTTAGTGGATTTTTTAAACTTTTCACATTTTCTTTTATGAATTTTAATTTGTATAAAGATTTAGAGCAAATAATTTTAAATAATACTTATAGTTTTAATTTATCTTGTTAGGAAGGAAACCTATGTTATTTCAGTTCTTCTATTGAGAAGATGGCTTGATGCTATCAATTTAGTGATAGCAATGACAGCCAAATTGTATTTCGTCTTCACTTGAACTTTATGGAAAGGATGGGACCAATTTTTTAAATAGATAAGATGTCATTTTACTGCTGAAAAAAGTTTTGAAGGGAATTTATATTTTAGAAATAATGTGTACAGAAAAAAATTAATTAGATTTCCTCTAGAAATATTTAAGCCAAGGAAGGGTTTTTTTTTCTATTTTGTAATATGAAACGAAATCTGGATTTTCTTTTTCTAATAGTTAATATCATCATCTCGCTGTTTTTAATTTAAATCCACAATATAGTTTCTTGAAACATTGTACTTATTGAATAAAAAAAAAAAAAAAATCAAGTTCTTCCTTTTGTAAATTTAAAAAAAAGGCAGCTGTGTTTAATTAATTAACACAATAAAAGGAAGCAATCTCATTAAAGTGTTTGTTTTGTTTTATAATTTTTTGTAAAATTTGAAAACCATGCCAAGACTGATGTTTATATTGTCCGATAGTGAAGCTGAAAAATGGCAATATTTGTCAACAATGTATATTATACCTTGTTTTTTTTTTGTTTTTTTTTGTGAATTTTTGACATTCTGGATGATTGCTTGAGGCTGAGTGAAGAATTGATAGAAATAAAAAGATGTTAAACTGAAAAATCTTGTTTTTGTTCAACTTTTACTTAAATATATATTTACTGTTAAATTCTTTCAATTAATTCTTCATTATAAAAATGTTATTTAAAACTTGCTCCTCAATTACACAACTATTGACTATAAAACTGTGATGAACTCAAACTTAATTGGTAATTGCAACAATTAATTTTACTAGTAACGAAAGAAAGAGACCAATGTCTAAATAACATAAGAAAAGGGGTCATTCACTGAAATCAGTAACACAGAAATGTTTATAACCTTAGATATGTATGTCCATTATGATTTGTCATACTAGTATGGTAAATCTATTTTAATGGATCAGTGACAATATGATATACCATCATATTTAGCTTAAATACATATCTTGCTACAAAGGCTAAGTCCTGCATAGCAGACAAGATGTGTTGTTGTTGTTGTAATGGTGTAACTCCAGGTTAGCTTTGATTGAGAAAACTTACAGTACATAGGTAATCAGCCAAATATGTAGGTATGGCCAACAGATCTATTAGTTAAAATATATACTAGCTGAGGATCGTACTGCACAATCTGACATGTCTGGAAGTTTCTACACAACAAAGTAGCCTCTATGTGGTTGCTAAACCTAACAGAAATAACAACCAAATGTCACCCTACTATTTTCAAAATGGATAAAGATGAGATATAATTAATGACTGGACTAGAAGTGGAAACTAAGTATTGGGAATGGCAGAAAGTCAGATGTAAAACATTTAGTGTAATCATTCATAGTCTATAATTGCAGAATTATCCAACCCATACCACAGTTGATATATTCTGCAGATTCACATTATTATTTGTGATAGGTCTTTGTAAAAATAATTATTACACAAATACCGTCTTAGTTACGGCTCTTTACACAAATACCGTCTTAGTCACATCTCTTTTGGAGTAATCTTTGACTTTCATTCTTCCAAACGAGGTTAAAAATAAAAAGGTATCTGTATTATATTTTTGAATATAACTGCACTCCCTCCCCTAAAATTTGAGGCCTTGTGTATGTTAGAAATTAATTGTAGTTAAATATGTGAACTCTCATCATCCATGATGCTACATGTTAGACAGTTGTGGACACATCATCCATGATGCTACATGTTAGACAGTTGTGGACTCACACCATCCACGATGCTACATGTTAGGCAATCATCCATAATGCTACATGTTAGACAGTTGTGATGTAACATTATCTATACTGCTACATGTATGATGTGGAGATAATCCTGAGCCTGCATCTTCCCCATTCTCAGACCTGACCCCTGTCAGCCATTATATCGATATCTTTACTAGTGCTGCACACATCAGCTAATGTCTTTTATGCCAGGCCATCTTTAATCACAATAATCACTGTACACCCAATAGATCACTACTCGACACCAATATCTCACTACTTTGCAGTCTGGAGAGAGAGAAACTTATTGCTAATAGACGTAACAATTCCAACAAGGAAGCCTCTACATGGCCGTTAGCCCTGCTAGAAATTGCAGCCAAACTTCCCTTAACACCTCTATCGCTTTATTGGAAGGACACATTGGATAATGTTGCTCCAGATCCACTATGTCTGGAAATAAAAATGGACAGATCACAGGTTTGACCCGGGGCTAAACATTAACAATTCCTTGAACTTCTTTCTCCAATCCTTTTGGGGCTGAGACTTAGCTCTTATAGCTTCATCTACTCCAGTATTCCCCCACATTGCAGACCAGTTAATGTACAAAGGCAACCGTTACCATTCTTCTCCATAAGATCACATAGCAATAATGGGTCCACTGTAATGTACGAAAGTTTATAAGGGACCTAGCTCAGCTAACACCGGTGGTTAGTAGATGCCATGACAACATGTCGCTTTTTAACCAACGCCTGAATAAAAGTAAATTAAACCACAAAAAAAATGGCTGCTTTTTTTTTTTACAAACAACCACGGCTACGAAGATGAGATGACATTTAAACGCGGTGAGTGTTTTTATCAACCGTAGTTTCCCGTTATAATTGTAACATTAACAAATATCTCTCGACAGGTCGACTATCCCCCCCCCACCCCAACAGCATTACATATATATATATATCTTGATAAGTAAATATATATATTTAAACACAAACGAGACCACCGTATAAAATCCGTCACGGTGGTATCGTTTGTTTTTAAAAATATTTATTTATCGATTTAATCACTAGCGCAACACAGAATTCCCCATTTATATATATATCGTTTACCTGCGATAAACTTTCACTTTGGACCTACCAAATGATACACACACATTTAATGAATTCTTTATATCACTGGTAAAACATTGTGATGTGAAAGACAAATCGCCTACCTTATTCCCGGGACGTCTCGGCCTTGAAGATGTTCCTGTCTCGACGACTTCAACTTGCCCTACCGACTGGCCAAACAACTAGAATACATTGAGTCCTGACACAACCTAATCACTCGCCGCCACATGTGAACAGAGGCCCTTCACGTGGCCTGACATCACCTCCCCTTCCAACTTCCGGTGCTATACCACAAACATTTATTTCATTCATTGTCGTATATATATATATATACATACATACATGAAAAAACAACAACATTTATTTCATTGTATAGTGAAAGTTTCATTTCGTCGGTCCATTAAACAGTGAAATATTATCGCAGATTAAGGACGTTTTTTTTTGCGTACGTATTCGGCAAGATAACACATTCTATACATTAAAAAAAAAATTCCTTTTATGTACCAAAGAATTAGTGTATCTTTAAAAATAATAATTTAGACTATCAAGCAAGTCAATAGTAGTAGTGAAAGAGAGAGAGAGTGATAGGAATTGAGACAGATGGTGATACAACTGAAGAAGTATCCATGATATTTACAAATAAAAATGGAAAACCACCATTTGAAAGAGATTTTCATGTGTTTCTCCATAATTAATTTAAATATACGTAGTCAAAACTTAACCCAATGACATATACCTTATTATACTCATTTGGAGAACTTAGATATGTAAATAAACATAGAAGGAAATGAACACCTTAAACGTAACAAAATTAAATATGTTACAATATATATATATGGTAGCAGACCATAGTTAGGCAAAATTTCAATTCAATTCTGCATGGTGGAAAACCTTTCCAGCAGTGAGCTGTGGTGGATACTTACCTCCAAGTTGAGTCAAATAACTTGGAACTATATACGTTCACAGCAACGAAAGTTTAAATTTAAGTAGCATAAAGGATTATCTCACCATCTAGCCAACAATACTACCTTCATCTTTCCAGGGTTCTCCGTGCAACATGAGAGAGCGGTACCATAGTGGAAAAATATGGAAAACCTGATTTATTCATTACTATGACTTCTAATCCAAAATGGCCAGAAATACAGAATAATGTTTTTCTCAGACAACAGACATCTGATAGACCAGATTTGGTAGCCATGATATTTAATATGAAGCTGAATAGCTTGATGAATGATATCCTTAAAAATCAAATATTTCATAAACCAGTGACATATTGTTGTTATTCTATAGAATTTCAAAAATGTGGCCTTCCTCATGCTCATATTTGAATCATTTTAGAACAAGATACTAAGATTGACCTTAATGATATTGATAAAATAGTTTGCACTGAAATAGAGCCTATAGTTCATGAACTATAGGCTCTAAGGTGTATGATACATGGACCATGTGGAGGGGAAAATCCAAATGCACCATGTATGGACAATGGTAAGTGAAATTCTTAAATGAACAAAATCCATCTGGAATGCCACCTGATATTTTGAAAGTGAAAGTTGGCTGTATTATGATGTTAGTACGTAACCTCAATCCATGAAAAAGCTTACTAAACGGAACACAAGTACTCATTAAAGAAACTCACACTCACTTTCTGCATGCAGAAATATTAACTGGCAGCAATAAAGGAGAGTTTTCATTCCACACATTGATTTGGCACCTAGCAAGACAAAGCTACCTTTTCAACTTAGGTAGATACCCATGACACCAGTCTTTGTAATTTACAATATATCACAGGGTCACTACATCCTGCTAACCACACCACACCACAATAGCAGTTATGCTGGTATCCCTTCATCCCTATATCTGAAATTCTCCATTCCATCACCAAAAGTTTAAGCAAGAATTATTAGAATATCATCCTTTTAGTTTCATCAATTTTAATTAAACTTTCTTTAACTGATAGGTTTTTATTAGTGAGTTAGCAGAGGGACAGCTCCCATCACATTTACAGGTGACACTCCCAAATTGGTGAGGTTGATGTGATTAATACTTACTTTAGTACTTCTGTAGAGAAAAAACATGAGCAGAGGGGTGAATGGATGGTATAATGAGAGATGTGGATGTTATAACATGAACAAGAGCAGAATGTGTTATAGTTTCATATTTCAATGGTGATGAAGCCATGTTGTAGCAATAGAAAGACAGTTTTTCTGTGAATGAATCTTTGCTAATCTGTCAAATGGCTTTCTTTTGTATGCAGTCTAAGGATGTTTGTGTGTATGTTGCAGTAGCATCATCCCAGATATGTGACCAGTACTGCAATGTGTGGGTCTCCAATCACAGCTGAACTTTTTTTCCTCACCTTAAAGAAAAGGCTTAGTCTTTGTGATGGCGTTTTGGTAATGCTATATATATATATATATATATGTAAGGTTCTCACGAGAGATCAGAGATTGTGAATTCTAGTATTTGTAGCAACTTGAGGTTTTAGTTGTTTTTTTTCTTCTTTTGTTCATAACTAGAGAGTGTGAGGTACAAGACTGTTTCCTTGATGTTTCCCATGTCTCCATTTCAACGATGTTTTCAACATCTCTGTTCATGGAAGCAGTGCAAAGCTTTTGCTTCAATTTCCCTATTTAATAAACTTCTCCACAATGATTTGAGTTCATCTCTGATGTTCTATGAAGGGCTCAAATAAATGATGTGAAAATATTGATTTAAGCAATGCTTTGTGCCCTTTAAAACTGTGTATGAAGCATTTTTAGAATTTCTACAGAACACACATTTACTTTCCTCTGCATCAGCAACTCAACTATCTTCCATCATGCCAATATTGGCAGGAGGCTGTCCTAAAACACAGAAACCTGAAAAAGAAGTGAGTCATTCCTACTGGTTGTTAAATTTGTAATACAGCAATAAGGTAAATACTCCAGGAAAAGCAGCATATCATTTTAATAATCTCAGTAAATTGAACTGCTAATATGTAATTTTTAACACAAATAATTATTGGAAAGCCATGATCATTTTTTTCTTCTTTGTATCAACATATTGCAGTCAAAATAAATAAATAGAAAAGACAGGTAAATAGAAAAGAAAAACAACAAAAACCATTAAAGTAAATACAACAATAAAGAAGTAAATTTAAATAATAGGAAACAAGAGATTCATGGCTTTGATATTAATCTAAAAAAATCCAAATAATTTAAAATCAATTTTTAACCATATTTCTTTTGTGAAATGAGGCAAAGAATACATTCCAGCAAATGGTAAAATATGACAAAAAGAATACAAATGATGCCTAAACTAGATTTGAAAATCATTAATGGAGGAATATTCTTCGTTTGAAAGGTGTCTTGGAGTAGAATTCACTCAGTATAACTATACAAATGTATATATGTCTTATATAAGTGTCACTGGACCACTATGCTGTTATTGTAGATAGGGGACAAAACTCCATAATAATGTTGGCCGACATTAAAGTGTGACCCCCCCCCCCCATATAAGTTGGATATCACATTATATTGTCTATCTATCACTTGTTTTCAGTAGTATTTCTTATTTCCAGCCTTTGTGAAATATGTTAAAAAATATCAATATCACACTTAGCTTCCATGTGTTGTTTTTGAAGTCTGCATATTTCGATAATTTATTTTTTAAACCTTCAAAATCTGTTCTGCACAACTGCAGCTGCTATTGTTAGCAGAAAGCAATTATTTAAAAAAATCTTGCAAAGAAAATTCTCAAAAATATAACAGTAACTACACATAAGTAAAAGATGTGATGTGAATGAGACACATGGGAAAATGTTTTATTACAAATACTTGCAATGATATTGCATTTGCTAACAAAACCTTCTATGGATGAACTAGTCTTTTTGTTTTGTGGAAGACAATAACTTTGGCTGGTTAGTAATTAAAAGGTTAGGCATTAAGAATTTGAGAAACTTAACAGCCAAATGTCTAAAATAAAATTTTATTTTGGAAAATAAAAAATTTTTTTTTATTCCAATGGACATCAAATAAACAACAATGGCCACACTTTTGAGATGAATGGTTCCAAAAAGGAAAACGAAAATGGAAAGATTTCATTAATTTGGGAAACAGTTTCCCAAAACTATTTTAAAAGATCCTATTTCTTAAGGTAAAACCTGTTTTGCTGAAATCATTTATGCATTGAGTGAACAATAATTTTTCTCAGAAATTCTTCGGATGAATAATGCTAAGAGTAAAAGTTCCTTTCTGTAGAATATTGTCATTTCAGATTGGAGAGAAAATGAAACTATGAAGAGGATATCTTCTCACAAGAACCTAGAAATATTTATCACAGAGAAACCAGTTTTAATCGTTTTTAAATACAATTCTGAAAAAGGATATTTTTCTGTCAAGTATTTCCACCATGTAAACTCTACAAAGTTATAAATATACTAGCTTTAGTACTTTACTAATATGACAAGTTATACAGTAGCTGTTCAATCAATCACTACATGATATCAAAAATAACTGCATGACACTGGTTTTTAAAGTGTAATTTTTCACAAAGACAATAGTTAATGGACAAAATTTAAATAGAAAGTTGTATTAAAATCAATAATTGTCATAATAGCATTTAATAAGAATTGTTTTAGGTCACTTTAGAGTGAGAATATAATTTAAGTATGACTGATGTTAGGTAGTATTGTTAGCATCTAGTAGTAACCTATTGCTTAAAGAGCCACAGGAATACATAATTGGTTTTGTTTCTGTGCAAAATATTATATTTGAAAAATAGCTTTCAAGAAGTAATCAAAGTATGAACAAGAACAGTATCTTGAAATTAAAAAAATATTTGAAGAAATATTATTTTTCACAAGACTCTAAATATTTCTCATAGTAATTCATCATTTCTTCATCCATTGAACTTTCTGCATCATACTGAAGACTGAAAAGAGAAAAGTTGAAATAAGTGTTAAAGTGGAAAAATAGGATAATTAATGAAATTACAGAGAAAAATTTAAGAATACATTTAAATATATCATCAAGGTAGATATAGTGATAGTATAGAATCTATAGTAAGGAAGGAAGGTAGATATAGTGATAGTATAGAATCTATAGTAAGGAAGGAAGGTAGATATAGTGATAGTATAGAAGCTATAGTAAGGAAAGGAGGAGACGTTGGCAACTGTGGCTATCTCACTCCACGAAAAGTGAAACTGTATAAAGACTTGTGATACTCCATGGTACTGAATGTGGAAGATTTACAGAACTTGTGTTGATTATAATGTATTGGATGTATAATATTAACCAACAAGAAAGTTGGAGTATAAGTCAGCTGAGAGAATGGCTGGGGATTAACAATATTATCTAATATATGTAGGAGAGGTAACTGCACTGATATGGACAATACCTGTGGGGTGAAAAAAGGATGTATACTAACAGTGTGAGAAGAAGTGAAAGGGAGTTCTCAGGATGTTGGACTACACAGATGAGATGAGGAAAGATTGCAACAAGTGGTGATCTGCTGTGCAGCAAACCCATTCAACCCATGCCAACATTAAAAAAGACACTAAAACAAATAGAATAACATAAGAAAAAACTTACATTTGTAGGTCTTGTATGTCATCTAAATCAACTTCAGCAAGAAGCTGGGATATATCAACTTCAACTTCAACACCTGCTTCTTGCCTGCTTATTTGTTGACCTTTTTTGTTGAAAAAAATTGGTTCATTCTGTAAAAGAAAACTCTAAGTTTAACTAAAATATAACAAATAAATTAATCTCTGCACTCTCTCCCACTTCCACTAACCTCATCATCAACACACCTGCACAACCCTAACCATTCATGCTGTCGTATAGTCTCTATTTGTAGTTGTTCTACTGAACTCCTCTCTAGCCACCTTGATAAACTCATGTCACCCATTGTCACTACCCTGCCCTCATATCAACGACACTAACCTCCCCTCTTCGATCATCACAATGATCCTATTCACCACAGATGTAAAATCCCTGTACATTATCATCCCCCATAACGATGGGTTTTTAGCTCCACCCTTCACTTGAACCTAACACTTTCTCACACTTTCCCTCAACTGTTTATCCTTCTCTGATGAATTCTATCAAAAAAAACTACTGGGGTGGTCATGGGTTACTAAGTTAGGCCCTAGTTATGCCAACCTCTTTGTTGTCCATATTGAGGCCCAGATCTTTGCCAGGTCACCAGGCTTACTCCTGAATTCTAGTCATTACAGCAATGACTGTATCTGCACTATTGCATTCTCTAGAGATGGACTCCTTGTTTATCACTTCTTTCATTAACACTTTCCACCTATCTTTAGAATTTACCTTTACCAGCTATGATACTTCCGTTACCTTCCTTGATATCTCTGTCACTATCAACAGCCCTCACATCATACTACGTCTCTTTTTCCATGCTTGCATAGTTTGGATAGATTTTCTCCAGCACAGTGTCTCGCCACTCGCTGTGTTCCCTTGTCATTTTCGTGAGGTTCAGAACAGCTTTCACCACTTCTTCCCCATGTCTTTGTCTTCTGCAGAATCCTTTCATTTGGATCACTACTCTGTACCAGTGCAGTCTTCTCTCTTGCACACTACAGCTGATTCTACTTTACCTGGTTTGTCTCTCTCAGCTCATGTGCACTAACATTACACATTCAACAGAACATAATTGCCTCATTTCTTTCCAGCCTTTTCACATCCTCCACATTCAATATCCATATTTCATTACCATGCAACATTGAACTTTGTACACATACAATCTGCCCTTTACTTGCAGAGAGAATCGCTTTGTTGCCAGAAGAGATAATAACACCCACCTCCACTGCTAATTAGGTCACCTAGGTAACAGAAGCCATTAACTACTTCTAGGGATCCTTCCGGGCATTTAACAATTCATTTCATGGGTGCTCTTCCTGCTAACTACTCCTATACATCTACTACATACACAGTCCTTCCTTGTCAGCCTACTTGTGATCCCACTGCAGCTCTCGTACACCCATAGTTTACACTGGGTAAGCTGTATGGAATTCTTAACTTCTTTTCTGTATATTGAGCATGGCCACATCCCAGATGGCAATAGAGTCCTGTTTTTTTCCTGATAACTAAAACTTGCCTTTACTAGGTTTACTTTAAGGCCTCACAATTCTAAGATTTGCTTCCATGTTTGGAATTTCTACTCTAATTCTTTGACAGATTCAGCTATGAGAAGTTGGTCATCAGCGTACAGAAGTTCCCCTTTATAGCTGTTTATGTTCCTTGTAAAACAGTAGGCTCACAGCTTAACAGTTCGACTGGTGAAGATCGGTGGAAAAAAAACTACCTTACTTAAAAATGAGGGTTAGCAACAGGAATGGTATCCGGCTGTAGAACACTGTTCTAAAAACAAACTTGTTCAACCCATGCCAGCATGGAAAACAGACATGACGATGATGATGATGATGATGATGATGAATGTTCTCCAAATTAGCATTGTTAAAGTGAATGATAGCAAGAGATAAGTATACAATCTCTACTGCAATGTAATATAGTTATATGGTAAAAATAGAAGCAATAGAAGGAATTTAGCAGAAGCTGGCCAATATATCAAGCTAGAATTATCTAGAGTTTTCTTATCACAGCTACAATATTGTCTGCACTGATATAAGGATATAAATTATCCATTTAACACGGACAAAGGTACATACTGTAATGAGGACTTCATTTGAAGCAGCTTCAGATTCAGGATTTACAGGTGATACTGTTTGATCAGCACCTGTTGATGAGCTGGAAACGTTACTTTGAGCACTTTCATTACGACCAAAATGTACCTCTTTTAATTTCAACACTGAATTAATAAGTATTTTAGATGTCCTTGAAAAATGAAATAAATGAAAACATTAGTGTCAAAGTTATGTACAAATTGTAATAATATTGACATATATATATATATATATTATGTTATAATTTATTAACGCGGAGTTTCTGGGATATGGGACTAAAATACTCGCTGAGGACGTGCGCCTCGGGTC
>JAOPJM010001042.1:3870027-3881749 GCA_027124095.1 Muusoctopus leioderma | reverse complement strand
GGTTTAAATTCCCGGGTGCATAGCCTTTGAGTATAGGTAGGTATACTCAAACTGCGTATAATGGGGAAAGTTGTTTGCCCAGCGCTTCGTCAGACCGGCGTCTTCAAATGGTTTACAAAAAGTGTGTATATATATGTGTGTGTGTGTGTACACACACGTACGTACACAAATATATTTCTTTGGTGTCCGGTAAATTCTTCGCCGGGTACTCATGTAAAATAGGGATCCCGAGAAGCATCAGAGGAGATAATGAAAAATGCTAGCTATGAATGATTAACAGAAAAAAAAATTGTCTATAAACACAAATGTTATTTATTTATTTATTCAGTTTCAAGTATAGTTTAATAAATGTTGTTTATGTATTCAGTTCAACGGATACCAAATTAGAAATATGGTAACATAAACAGATCCAAGTGACTTGCTAAAGTGGTTGTTTTGTACGCCACACATTATCATGAAATGTGACGTATTTATTTTACAAATAAAAACGTTAAATGTTCAGTGATATATTTATTGTGAGGATAAAAAGTATAACGATGAATTTACCGACGATATATCAGCTAGCGATGTAATTAGAGGTGATGTAATTACAGCGAACCGGTAAAATGCCTATAATACACACACACACACACATTATATATATATATATAAAATGGTCAGTCCAAAATTTCAAGGTATTTCATCCACTATATTTCTACCAACAGGTGATGCCATGAAGCAGAGATTGGATATGAAGGAACCATTTCCCGCCATGTATCAACAGAGACAGTGCCAAAACAAAACAACATTCTCTAAGTTCGGAACGGAAGACCCAAAGTCTAAACAAGACAAACAAAAGACTTGTAAACAATGAATACTGAAATGTGTGTTTAACATAAACGAAGTAACTAAGAGAATTACATTACGTCGTATGTGAATTTTAAAGACAATATCAATCTTCAATAATGATTTCTTATACTGGCACAAGGTTGTACATCAACCATTAGTAAATAGCATACAACGAGGGAGCCGCTACGTGGTCGCAGGAGCGATTAGAAATAGCAGCCAAATCTCCCTGAAATCATACCCTACCGTCTTCGAGCAAAAGGAAGGACACATTGGCTATAGTAGTCCGGAGTACACTATGCCTAGAAACAACAACAAAAAGACTTGATAAGGTCTGCTAAATCAGGGCTGACTTGGAGCTAAACAACAATCTTGCAATCATTCTATAGACCCACCGGAGTGATGAAGGGCTGAGGAGTCGATTCTGGTGTGAGTCAAACTCAGAACGTAGAATATAACTAAACACTATACAGCACATATGAAAGTACTTGTTTGCCTCCATCATAATTAATAATAGAGGACGTATTCATTAGCTGAACAGATTTAGTGTGACATTCCAGATATAACAATTCTCGTTTGACTACTTCGCGAAACTGAAGTGGTACCAAAGTTTACTCCTCGGTTAAATATTCTATAACATTTACTTTCTAACTAATCTACGGCGTAATTTACCAGTTCTAAATAAACACTTACCTCCTTGTGTGCTCCACATGATTGCTCGATCTGAAAAAGACTATTATGGCGGGAAAGTTAACCTGCCAATTACAGTTGTCTCCCTTACTACGTTTTGTCATCTTTTGACTTCGACACCAGAGAAGCGGGATAATCGATTGAATTGACTTTCACTGTTATATTGATCTCTATTGAATAGTGCAATACAGATCTAGAGATATCAGAATTTATGTTATTAAATAGTAGTTATTATGTCGTTTGGTAGAATCGTTAGAACATCGGACAAAATGCCATGCGGTATTTAGTTACCGCCTTTTTCATTTTGAGTTCAAATATCGCTGAGGTCAACTTTGTCTTTCATCCTTTTGGAGTCGATAAAATAAAGTAAAAGTCAAATACTTGAGTTAATTTATATTCCTATAATGCATCCTAGATGTGAATGAAATTTAAAAAAATCCAGCCGTTTGTCAGATTATTGGTGAGCACCATAAGGGATGAAATAAGCTTTCACACCTACTGATGAACAAAAAACAAAACGGTTAATCTGATGGTTTGAACGATGAGTATTCTAGTTGTTTGATCAATTGAACTATCTGCTCATTGAATTATAGTGTCAGTGGTTGTGTAATCTCAAGCAGAATCAGCATGACACACTGTGACAAAGCTGGTCCTTTGAATTACAGATACAGTCCATCCGACGGACTTCCATACAGTTTCTGTGTGCCCAGTTTCCCTCACACAACTTGGTCAACCAGGGGGCTACGGTAGAATAGAAGCCACAGAGTGGGATTGAACCAGAGACTTCATGATTGTAAAGCAAACTTCTTAACCCCTCAGCCATGCATGTACTCAAGATTTGGCAAGAGATGTATGATGCTGTATGTCAATGGAATAATAGGCATATATCTGGAGACTTTGAAAGGAACTGGATGTCTATAGTCTAAAGGACTAGATTCAGATAATTCTCTAAAGTTTCAGAAAGTGATATATAAACAATATTATAGTTATATGTTACTTATATGTTATATAACATTACTTATATATGTTATATAGTGTTATTCCATCAATGTATCTTTTATTTATAGATTGGTGATCATTGTCAACTGTTTGTGGGATAAATATATTTTGACAAATGGATCTTATTCTAATTTATGATCAACAATTTAATATATATGTTGAAAGTAGTGGTTGGGATATGTGAGGAAAAGAAATGTTGAAAACAAGATGAAGAGAGATCTGTTATATTGGCAGTAAGATGGTGGGGAGGGAGGGGTAAGAAAAGTGTGAAGGAAGTAAGAAAGATGTAGAAATAGAGAGAAATAATAATTATTATCATTAGCACAAGGTTTCACATTTTGGTGGGGAGCCTGCAGTATCACAGACTGATAATTTATTGATGAAAGCAAAGTCAACCAGAACTAGTGAGATTTGAACTCCCAATGTAAAGGGATGTAACTCAATACTGCAAAGTATTTTATCCATCGCACTACCATTTCTGTGCAAGTGTGTGTGTATGTGTGTGTGTGAATGTGTCCGTGTCCGTGACTGTGTTTGTGTTGTATCCCTTTATGGATCGGGCCAAATAAACTATTACACTGTGCAATGGTATTGAGTATATATATATATATATATATATAATCATCATCATTTTACATCTGCCTTTCCATGCTTACATGGGTTGGACAGGTCCTCTCCAGCACAACGTGTCGTCACTTCTTTAGATCTGTAACGTCGGGGTCACCACTGTAACGAGTGGTCTAAGTTCGTAACTGTTCGAGATGTATGCAATATATATAAAGAGTTTACCTTACAATAAAGAATGAACACTGCCAGGATACATATATATATATATAGATTTATTCACAGGCGTCGTCGTGTCTAGGGGTGACTGAGCGGTTGCAGTGGCAGTAGTGGTTCGTCGTAGAAGCGGGTTGTCGTAGCTTCCTCAAAGAAACTGTTGCTCAATTCGTAGAGACGAGTTGTTAGCACGTCCATCCAGCTTGCGGTCAGCGATTGAAGAGAGAGAGCTTAACTCGTGTCAGCGGAAGTTCAAGCCGTCTTTAACCAGAACGAGGCTGAGGCTTAACTTCCGGTCTCCTGTGTCATACACCGGGAGACAACTCCCCTGTCTTCGCTCAATCTGCCAAGGGAGGCAACCACTACAGATCCTTTGTCAACTCCTTATTGAGATTCAGCATCCCGAGATATGCTTCCACCACCTCTGCCCATGTCTTCCTTGGTATACCTCTTCCACGCCTTCCATCCGCTTGGATCACTTGGCATTTCTTCATCCATCTGTCATCACCCATACACATTACATGTCCATACCAACGCAATCTTCTCCCTTGCACACTACATATAATCCCTCTTATACCCAGTTTTTCTCTCGACCCATCTGTGCTTCGTTGTTCATGCACATTAACATTACACATCCAGCGGAGCATACTTGCTTCATTTCTTACCAACCTTCACACATCCTCTGCATTCAATGCCCAAGTCTCGCTACCATGCAACATCGCACTTCGTACACACACATCATACAGTCTATCCTTTGCTTGGAGAGAGAATCCCTTCATTGCCAGCAGACGTAACAACTCCCTAAACTTTTTCCCCCCTAATCTTATTCTGGCTACGATACTTTGGAGTAATTCCTTAAACAGGGACATGGAATAATCTCTTACACTGAAATAAACCCTAAAACTGGTTGGGAATAACCTGTTACACCGAGATCTGGAATAATCCCTTACACTGAGACAATGGACTTCCAGACAGTTTTCATATAATATACTAAATTTACCTCACAATGTATTGGCGAACCCAGGGCTGACACTTGCCATGTGTGTCATGCAGTGGAATCAAACGTGGAACCATGTGGTTGTCAAGCAAACAACTTAACCACACAGCCATGTCTGTTTGAGAAACATTCTCAGCAAACTGAACAAACATAATTATGTAAACATGTTATGACGAACTATTAGATAATTATCTCTTGTTTTCCAGTCAAACAAAGGTTATTGTCCAAAGTAGTTTGTGAATAACAGGATCAAATATGTTGAGAAAGGGCGGGAAACGGATGATATTACTAAACAATGTTCTTGCATATCACTGTTGGTATTTTAATACATTTTATAACTGTATTGAAGATAAATATTAACCATCCCTTTTATGTGTGTGTATGTATGGTTGTGTATATGTTTGTGTGTGTGCATATGTATGTGTGTATATATATATATATATATGTATGTAAGAAGTTTGTGGTTGAGAATATTATTGTATCTTAGTGGCCCCTGCCTCCTTCTCTTTCTCTCCTAACACACACACACACACACACACACACGTATTGATATGTTTAGTGAAAATGTGTGTCTTTAGATTCACTGTAGCTTGAAACAAACAAGTTAGTATGACAAAGTTTAGGATAGTTGTTCACAAAAATTGATAATATGGCCATTTTTCTGAGTATCATTCCATTATCTCAAAAATGTCAGCAATTAATTAAATGATAATCTTCCTAATTAGAGAATCAGAGAAGTATTTCTATCAACTGGTTGCTTGGCAACCAGATTTCATACAAGCTGATTTCTATTTATTATGTGGGAGTTGTCACATCACATCACAAGAATTCTCATCATGACTCCTGTTAGAAATGTTTCTGTGAATTGCCCTAACACTATCTTCAGTTCTTCAAAATATTTTCTAATCTTAAAAAAAAAATAATCAAACATTCTGATAAATTGAGAAATAATGGAAAGATTTGAAGAAGAAGAAGAAGAAGAAGAGCAGCAGCAATAATAATTGTTTCTAACATAGGCACAAGGCCAGACATTTTGAGAGGAGGGGTAAGTCGATTAAACCGACCCCAGTACATGGCTGGTACTTTGTTTATTGACCCTGAAAAGATGAAAGATAAAGTTGACCTCGGTGGGATTTGAACTCAGAACGTAAGGAGGTGGAACGAAGAGCAGCCAAGTCTACCACAAATATTCTCCTACCATCACAAGAATTGATGATTATGGGGCACCTGGAATTCCCTTCCTGTCCATATTTTTACTACAGCCATCAACTTGTAACTATTCAAGAAGATTATTAACCATGTTGATGTTGCTGGTCTCAGTGGGCCTGTCAAGGTAATGGACATAGACCATTCCTGCAGACCAAACCAATATTCCCCCACCAAGCGGGGAGGACGAGAGAGTCGGAGTGTGGCCTAGGTAGAGGTGGCACCAGACCAGCCAGCTCCATGGAGCAGAGACCACTGTAGTAGGGGGTAGAAGAGGCAGGGAGAGGATACACAGGATGGAGGGTGTTAGTGAGCAACTCTATGCTTATAAGTTGGGTGGTCTTTTTGGGGATTCAGTCTAGGATGTCTGTATGTGTAGTAGCAGTAGCAGCATCCCAGATATAGGTGCAGCACTATTCCAGATATAGGAGCAGCACCGTCCCAGATATCGGAGCAGTATTCCATTGTGGATCTCACTGTGAGCTTTGTAGACATCGAGCAGCAACTGTTGAGAGCTGAAGAGGAGGGCCAGTGTTTGGGGTGGGTGGTGCAGATTTTTTACTTTATATAACAGTGCTTGATGAAAAGAAAGAAAACTGCCAAAGATCAAATATAGCAGCAACATGTCTGGGGGTAAGAGGTTTGTTTATTTTAGTACAAACAAAAGTTGGCTGAAGATCTGTGAATTAACAGAAAAAAACAGGGGAATCTGGCAGGAATCAGCAGGAAAATCTTGGCGAGTAGACAAAAATTGAAAATGTTTACTTAAATGGTGAACCTATTAATCAGAATATCTGGGATTTTAGCCAATAAAATATTAGTATTTATGTTAGTTGTAGTAGTAGTGATAATAGGTATAGTAATCAGACAATTATGAGGTGAGTGAAGACTGTTGGGGTGGAGCTTCTTATCCAGGTGGTCACACTTTATTACTGATGCCTGGAGTAGAAGGCAGTCAGTGCAGTCCTTGTTGTTGTTGTTGTTTATCCACAGGTCATCAGCCCTGATCCAGTAGATGTTCCATCCGTGACCATCCTATCTTATTTTCAGACATAATGTGTCTACGACTACATTACCTAATGTATCCCTTTTTTAAGGTGGTAAAAAATGGATTGAGGGCGATTTGACTTCTATTTCTAGCATGTTGAGTGATCACATAGAGGCTGGCTTGTTAGACCCTCCCAGACCGGTGAGATTGATGTCATTAATGTTCCTCTTGAATAGTTGCAAGTCAATGATTACAGGAAAAACATGTGTAGGGTAGGAATTCCAGAGGGCCGATATTCTGAGCAGGGTATTGGGTGATGGACACAATATGGGTGCCGAGAGAAGGTGAGATGAATGAGTCAAGAGTGTCTGAGTGGACGTGGCACAAGGTCGGACAACTCCAATGAGCAGAGGCCACTGTAGTAGCAGTAGAAAAGGCAGAAAGAGGAGATGGCACATTTATGGACGAGAGGATGGAGTGTGTTTGTGAGTGACTTCATACTAATCTGTTGAGTGGCCTTTCTGTGAAGTCTGTATGTGAAACAGCAACACTGTCCCAGATGTGAGTAGTATTCCATTGTGGGTTTCACCCGAGATTTGTAGAGGGTGTATACTTATAGTTGACATTGTCTTTCCTTCTTGCAGGGTTCACTAAGTAATTATCAAAAAACATCTTTGTGCCGAATGAAGAGAAATCATCATCATTATATATGTAGTACATTATATATGTAGTACAAGTGAGCTGGTCTTGCAAACTTTGGTTATTTACATAAATGCTGGGAAAGTATTTCTAAAGCTGGATAGTTCTCCATTTTTACTGACAACAGGAAACTCTGAAATTGGGAGTTGAAAGAATATTCATTTAGTTAGCTTGAAGCAAATAACAGCCTTGCCTTTCAACAGAATAAGTTTTTTCATTGACACTCAACCTGACTAGTTTAGCAGACAAGTCCCCTATAAAAGTGTCCCTATTAAGGGTTAAGGTTCCTCAATAATCTCTGTTCTGTCATCAGTTGTCCAGCCACTGTGTCTTATAATATAATAAATCAAATTGTGTTGTCAAGCAAATGAATTTACATTCAGTATGTTGTAATACAATAAAGAAGATTTAAGGTTGCAACAATTAACTACAATGAGGCTTTCTCTTTTCATTCATAAAACGAATTCACATAATTATGCATGCACAACCAATATAAACAAGATTTAAAAAGAAAAGAAAGAGCAATGATTTGTAAATAAAAGGAATTTATTGATGAGATGAATCATACTGATGTGATTTAAAAGTTGATTCATTTATTGTAAATAGAAAAAAAAAAAAAAGATTTAAATACAGAGTGTTTCGTTGATATCGGCTAATAACTCACGGATGGATACACCATGAATAGATATCTAATAGTTTGAGGAAAAATTGTTCTTGCACTGTCTTCAAACTGTCATTATATACACACACATACACACACACAGACAGATATACTTAAGTAAACATACACACATCATATACTCACTCTCTCTCTCCCCCTCTCTCACACATACACACCTTTATATATATATATATATATATATATATTTTTTATTTTTTTAAATATTATATATACATTCACTCATACACAGATAGATAAAAGACAAAAGCAAGGAAGCTAAAATATTTATAAAACAAGTTATTTCATTAAAAAATATCACCAACTTCATTTATTGTCTTATATTCACAGATATATTATTGATAGTAGAATAGTTTATTATAATGTTTGATAAATGTTTCATAGCTGTGAAGCAAATCTTTGAATACTGATTATGTTCAAATTTTTTTATTATATCAATGCTGCATCATTTCAGAGTGAAATAAACATGAGTTAGACATATCGGCATGCTGCTATCATCTTTCCTTTGTTTTGTTATGTCCCCCTCTCCTCTTGCCCACTCCCGCTCCAGAAAAAGGGTTCTGAACAACAGCAGAAACAATGCAGTTGTGTCCTGAAAAAGCATTACATATTATTGCAGATCCCGTATTTATTGTTTAATTATGATATACAATAACATTTTGTTTTTAGGTTAGTGTAAATGAAAGCTGCCTTTTGAGTGCATAAATATAATGCATCAATTACTCTTCAGGAATCTAGACAAAGTTCAGAGAAATTTGGTTTTAAATGAATATGTTTTTGAAAGACTGAGATTGTGAAGCTTAACAAGATGTAGAAATCATTTTTTTTCTTCTGTCACTGAAAGTCAAGTCTGAGTATTTAATTGTGTGACAAAGAAAATAATTATAAAAAAATTATAAAAGCAGAAAGCAATAACAAAATGCCAGATGTTTATAATTAGACAAAAAGGTTTTTCATTCCAAACAGAATTTTCTTTCTTATCGCTTTAGTTTGATATTCTTCTGAGCTTACTAGGAAATTCCAAATAAATAGTGAAAGGCAAGAAAACTAACCCCTTTATAATAGAGATACTTTATACACAGTATTACTGTGTATAAAGTAATACAGTATTACAGTAGTACAGTATTACAGTAATATAGTATTACAGTTTATATACTCATCTGTCCTCATTTCTCCAAACTGGAATATTTGTGTCAAACGAGTAAACACACTTTAAAAACATGGGGGGGGGGGGTATCGATTAAAAAAATGATATACAAATATATATGTATATATATATATATGTATATATATATATATATATGTATATATATGTAAGTATGTATGAATATCTATTTAATAATGACTGAGTTTACCCATTAATTATAAGCATTAATTATAACACCCCAAACTCTTTCTTTGATCACTTACTTTCGTTAGTTTTGATATTATTACATTTGCTAATCAGTGTCAGAAGATAAAAAAGCAAGAACACCCAACTGCTAGAATGTCATCTCCCCTCATTGAGTAAATGTCAGGCTAGCAGGAAAAAGAATAAGTGAATAGAAAATATGAATATTTTCTATATGTCTGTCAATGCATTCACTTTTTTAAGATGGCATTAAATAAAGAATAGAGGATAAACATTTCAGGCAATGAAATAATTATCCTTTTATAGCTCTGAAGATAGAAACAAATACATTTTTCAGTCAGTTTCCTATTTACAGCAGGCTAGAATGTTATTTACGTGGGAGAATATAACAGAAATGAGATGGGACTGATTTCGTATAAGTTGAATAAGAAAATAAATTACATATTGGGCAATTTTAAAATAACATTTTCTAGTTTAAATACAGTTCTCTCTTTCCTTCCGATATTGCTTCTTGAAAGGACTTTACACACTTTTCTTCTGGAATGTCCTTCAGATATTTCAAATGTTTGCTCGACAATCAATAATTGGAACCTATATCACAACGATAGCCCAACCACTCACAACATTGTCTATAAGACAATTTCTTACTTTAACAGACAAACAAATTGTTACATTAGAACGTGAACCCTATTCATTATTGGCACCATATGATTTTACAGAATTTGAAAAAATAAAAACAAACAAAAAAACATTATGAAAAGAACTCATTTTGAGGATAGGTATGAGATCAACAAACTGATAGCAGAATACCAGAAACACATTTTGGAAGATTTCACAAAGTCATTTGAGGCTTGGAAGAAATTGGAGAACTGTATTAAAGTTAGAGGAGATTACTCTAAAAGGGACAATCTGTAGTTTAGCTTTTTACTTTCATAATAAGTATGAACCAGTCTACCATTTTTTTGAAAAATAAACACCACTTTATATATATATGATTTCCCTTTTAGCCACAAGGGCATTTTTGTAAGAGTGAAGTGGGGTGGTGGAATACTCAACTGTTCTCAACTCCAGTGTATTGTTTAGTTGAGTCACTCAACTATTCCTCCTCCCACTCTACCAAATACGTCCAAAGAGAAATCATATTGGAAGTCTTTTATCTGGCTGTCTTTCTAAATTGGTAGCCTTTTATTAACAATTATCTTCTCAGTCAAGTCAGGAACTATTAGCATGCTACCAAAACTAAATGCTTCCTCTAATCATCTCCAATATCTATTTCATAAACATATGGCATATGAACAATAATATTTGTAAAATACTAAACTGTTATAATAAGCAAGACTAAGGTTGTGTTAACAAAACAGACTTTAGTATTGATTGGGCTAACTCAAGGCAACTAAAACCTAACAAAAATGCTCAGAGAATTGAACTCCCTTAACAATCCCTTTACATATTCCTGAATAACATAACATTTCTCTTGTGATTTATTCAACAAATTCATTATTGAAGTTATTTTCCTAAAATATAAAAAAATTGTTAAATAATAATAATTACTCTAACTTTGAAATTAGGGTTACTTAATAATGCCTGGAACTGATAATAGCAAATTATATTCCAACACATTCATAATAAACATTTGAAAAATAATCCATTCTTCTTACAAATGTTAACACATAAAAATTATAGAATTTTATCAACATCAGATAAACTTGTATTTAAATGTAAAAGCACAGAAAAAAAAATCAAGCAATTAATATGCAACAGCTCCCCAGAATTTGTCATATCAAAATATCAAGATCCTTTATAGATTGTGTATCACTTGAATGAACTAGAGTGCAATTTGTTGAGTAAATGCTTCCACAATAGGCTTTTAAGTAATATTGTTATAAATTATATGTTTACACATACTGAGGAGCACTAAATGTTGGGTCATTTTGCTTCTCGTAAGGATCAATTTCCCATTCAGTGTTTTGCATAATAAATTTCACAAACAGTTTGTAGATGGTGTGTTTAGCTTTGATTTCTACTGTCATTGCAACAAAGAAAGAAACAAAGAACATAACACCGGAAGACAATGTTATCACTTCTTCTGTGGTGAGTTTCACTTTATTTTTGGTATTTTTTTGTACCTGCCCATTGTCTGAAAGAAAACACATTACTGTCGCTACTGCACAGGAGATCATTATCAGCAAATTGATGAAAAATACTGCGTGTAAACATTTGTCTTTCCCACTGACGCGTGGCCATTGCCAGTTATGCATCTGAAATTAAGAAATAAATAAAATAAGACTTTAATATTTAAAATATAATGGAGGGATTTCAAGAAAACTTCACATCAATCCAACACACTATCAATGTATAATGTAGTTCACATCGATGAAGATGTTTAAATAAATGGTGGAAGTAAATATTTGATTCCTCTAAACTTTAACCCTTAACCCTTTCGTTACCGTATTTCTAATGAAATACACTGCCTATGATTTTCAATTAATTTTGAAAATAATCAAGAAT
>JAOPJM010001042.1:3854620-3866269 GCA_027124095.1 Muusoctopus leioderma | reverse complement strand
CACGCAGTGGGATCGAACCCGGGACCTCGTGATTGCGAAGCGAACTTCTTAACCATTCGGCCATGCTGCGCCCATATGTGTATATATATATATATATATATATATATATATATATACGCATGCACACATACACACCAGCGCTACGATCAAACTATTAAAACTATGTAACATGGTTTCGATACAGCCTTATCCACTTTCAACAATGTCATTGTAGAAATACAGATTTGACATTTAGCACAAAACTATGTGTGTATACACATGTTGGTGTGTGTGTGTGGAAGTAATTACAGTTATATAACAACTGTTGAATACATCAGACAAAACATTGAAGATAGGAGATCTCAACATGCTAATGGTGATGATGATGGTGGTGGTGGAAGGGTAGGTTACTACATCCCCAACCCATGGAGAATGTAAGAGAGGATTTAGGGAGCACGAAATAATTTTACTTCAAAATCTGAGGAAAAATGTAAAGAACAAAATCCTGATTCTTGACTTTTGGGAATGTGGTAATTAGAGCAGAAACATTGTGTCTAGATTGGCTGCTATTGTTGTTGTTGTTGTTTAGCCCCAGGTCGGACCTGATCAAAGGTATTTCCAGCTGTGACCAGGAACAGTGAACCCAGGATCACATTATTCAATGTGTGCTTTTCTAAGATGCTAGGGTGTGGTTTGAGGGACATGGCTGCTATCTTTAGCATGTTGAGTGATTATGTAGAGGATCTCTCGTTTTGAATTATTGGTTGGGGTGGCAGTGGTTGTTGTTTAGCCCCAGGTCAACCCTGATCAAGCAGACTGATGATCAAATGTATTCCAGCCATGACCATCCCGTCTTTCTGCTATGTGCAGGGAACTCAGGACCACATTATGCAATGTGTCCTTTTCTCAGATAGTAGGGTGTGATTTGAAGGAGATTTGGCTGCTCTTTCTAGGAGATTGAGTGACCCTGTAGAGGTTCCCTGGTTGGTTTGGTGGCGGCAGTGGTGGTGGTGACCTCAAAGTACTTTAAGGTGGGGTGTAGACACCATTGGTTGGGGTGGTGGTGGTGACCTCAGGTCATATGGGGTGTATACACCATTGGTTGGGGTGGTGGTGGTGACCTCAGGTCAGATGGGGTGTAGACACCATTGGTTGGGGTGGTGGTGGTGACCTCAGGTCAGGTGGGGTGTAGACACCATTTGTTGGGGTGGTGGTGGTGGTGACCTCAGGTCAGATGGGGTGTAGACACCATTGGTTGGGGTGGTGGTGGTGGTGACCTCAGGTCAGATGGGGTGTAGACACCATTGGTTGGGGTGGTGGTGGTGACCTCAGGTCAGATGGGGTGTAGACCACCAAAACAGGTGAAGACCCACTGGTGTAGATAGAGAAGTGTAAGGAATGAAGGTACTGTTATGTCTGTGGTAGCTCCAGTTGAGCCCTGATTGGTCAGACCTACAATCGAAGGCAGCAGGCTGAGATTTAGAGGAGAGATTTGGCTACTATTTCTAGCAGGTCAACTCCAGCATTGACTTGGGGATATTCTTGTTTTAAAGTTTTCAATTAACAAAAGCAAAACAAACCAAACCACATTGTGGTTTAACTCTATGTCAGCTTCGCTTGAGCAGAGCTATAATCAAAGGCAGTCCAGCGATGACCATCCCATCTTTTGAAGCTTATATCTAGGACTACATGTGTTCTTCTTTTAAGACGATAGGGTGTGATTTGAGGGATTTTGGCTGCTATTTCTAATCGGTTGAGCGACCACATAATATAGGCTCCCTAGTTAGCTCGACCAAACCCCAGGTAAATATTCTAATTAGAGGGACTTGTTGAAGGGTTCAGTCTACAGGAATAGGGTCATGTGATAGTGTTGCACATTGAACATTAAATAATTTAGATTATCTTGAGCTAAAGTAGCAAAGGTTAGAGAGAGAGGGAGGGAGAAGGAGGGGAGGGAGGTCTAATAGATAAACTTCACCGTAATGTATATTGAACACCAGGGATATATTGCATCTCTGTATAAAGTGATAAATATACAGATTGGTATATTTTAATGAACGTCGGATTATTATTTTTGTTGTTTTTGTTGTTGTTAAAATAATAACGTTCTACGAAGCTTCTTCAAAACAGTTCTGGTTACTAATAGTAACTATTTGACATCTATAAATAGTCCATTGGCCGTGGTGGTGGTGGTGGTGGTGGTATTAGCTTCTACAATCTTTTACTCCGAAAAAGGGCAAATGTCCGAAATGTTGGGTTTTCACTCCTCACGGTAAATCAACTCACAGTAATTTATATATTTATTTTTTCTACGAACTTTCAAAGTAAGTTTGACACAGTTGCTAAGATTTGAAGTAGTGACTGGTAAACAAACAAACAAACAAACACACACACACACACAATTTAACAGTTTTGATTAGTGTTAATTCTGGGTAACTTCCTGAATATACAGGAAAACTGAGCCAACGATTAGGAATAAATAAGTGAATTAAATAACAGTTTATATATATATATATATATATATATAAATACACACACACACACACATATATGACTTTTTTTAAAAATAGGCAGGTAAAGTTATTTGATATATTACAAAAGTAGACCTTGGAAGTTGTTTATTAGCCCCAGGTCAACCCTGATCAAGCAGACCTATGATCACAGACATTCCAACCATGACCATCCTGTTTTTTATAAGTATGTTTAGGACTACATTATACAAAATACCTTTCCCTCCTCCAAGACAGTCGGGTGTGATTTGGTAGCTATTTCTAGCAGGTCGAGCGACCACATAGAGAGGCCCTAACAGCAGAACTGGATATAGACAAGGTGAGGCCCTAAGCTATATAAAGCTTGGAGGCCTCTTGTTAAAAAAAATCACACCAGAATGTCTCACAAAAATTAAACACATATACGCCTTTTAATTATTTTGAGGCCCCTGTGGATTATGAGGCCCTAAGCTGTAGCATGTTTAGCTTATGTCTAAATCTGGCTCTGCCTAAGAGTTGTGTGAAGTGGTCCCTAAATCATTAACGACATAATAAATATTAAGGTCTTCTCTGTTTGCTATCTGAAACAAAACACATTAACAAACCAGATTCCAGATAAAAGACACTGGAGAGAGAAACACTATAAAACATCTCGGTTTATAGAAGGGATTTAGTTAAAAGTGTCTAAACTAAGATTGTAAAAAAAAACATTAAATATATTATATAATCTATTATTCCCTTGCATGCCTGAAGTGCCAAATATCACGAAGACTACAACGAAATGCCAAAGAAGCAAGAAAATATATAATTCACAACTGTCACAACACTTAAACTAAATAAATAAGTAATTTTATCCAAAATGAAAATGAAAACTACGTAAATATTCCAGTATTTGAGAGTTCTCTGTTGAAATGCCACGTTCCTAAGAGTTGACTATCAATGATGAAGACAGCAGCTTCAAGGCAAAACACATGAGAAAGTATGATGACTTGGTGAAAGATCTGTCAAGATGTGCTATAAATATTATAGACTAAATAACCGTAGAAGAGATTTGGTGTAAGACAATAATATATATATATATAGCTTCTAAACATTTACAAAATACGATTAGAGGATTAAGAGAAAGGATTAAGATTTACGACGACAGGTTTATAATTTACTGTTCTAATTAGTAGAACAGAGCGAAATGTTCAAAGAAAACAGTTCCAAAAATGGTAATTTAGATCAATTTGAAAACATTCTGTGATTGAGTATATAAATGTGACTGTAAGTATGTTTATGTGTCTAGCTGTGTATATACGCATGTATGTATGTATATGTGTGTGTCTTAAATTAACTATGTACACAGTTGCTAGGACTAATGGGGTGGTACTTATAGACAGACTTTTCGCCCTGTTTTGGTTCAATAAAAACACATCTATATCAGAATAACATTGTTTTCATTTGTGATTAAATGAAATGACAGATTATAAATTTGCGTATTTTTCAAGAATCACAATCTAATTTAAATGAAAAGATCAGTAAATAAAACGGCAGTTAGATGGAGAAAAAAAGTTGAGTAAGCGAATGTCCAAAGTCTATAAAGAGTAGATGGTGCAATTATAGAGTTTGATAATAATTAGACAACTTACCCATTTAATTAACATTGAATAAGAGTAGGTTCGATCCATTTTGCCACTTTATTGACAAGCTAGAGAGTTAATTGTTTGTAGAAAATCTAAGATAGTAGAGTGTTTGTTGTAAGTAGAAATATTACCAACGGTCCATGATAAATCACCTTTAGGTAAAAATGTTACAACTGATCTGGAAGTAAGTCGTGTGGATTTTGCAATTTGGCTGATGACAACGACCTGTTAAAAGTATGGAGCGTTAACTTAGTCATAAAATTAGATCAAATAAAAAGTTACAACACCATCACTAACTTAATATAAGGATTAAATATAAACAAAATACTAAATTAATGTAAAACAGTCGCAAATAAATTAACTGTTTTGTATCCGTGTCCATTTATATTTTTATTTTTTGCTTATGCGAGCAGAATTTATTGCACGTAAAGCTTTCCGTATTTTCTATTCAGCCAAGAGATTTTTATGAAAAAAAAAAATCTTGTGTGAAGGGAGACAACTGTAAAGAGTTCCGCTTGTAGTAAAAGTTGACGAGGAATTCAGATATTTGATAAGTTATTTCGGTTGTTCTATTAATATAGTTTATCATTTCTTTTCTTACTTTAGTATTTTATCTATCAATAATCATTTGTAGGATGTTGTAAACTTTAGAGCAGAAATCGAAATGTTAGTGGCGTTTTTTTTTTAAAAATCATTTCAGCAGCTATGTTTGCTGTAAACAATATATGAACTTGTGTGTAAATTAGAAAGTTGGTTATGTGTCAAAAAAGTATGTTGTAAATATTTAAGTTGTTTCATAATATTTCTCTCATAGGGCTTATATTTTGTTTATTCTTAAAGAGTTTCTTTTTTTTTTCTTTGCTAAATGTTTACAAGTTGATTATTCAACTGACGTTAGAACCTTATCTAGGGAGAAAGTTTCACTTGGATAGGTTTTTAAAGAGTTTCTGTGACAAGCCGTGTTTATAATTAAACGTGTCTAAACAGTATCAAACGATGTTCTGATTTCGTGAACAGCGTTTAATTAAAGACAAAACTTGACAACTTTCTTAACATACATATAAAACCTGTTAGTGCCTTTCTTCTTCTTCTCGATTTTCACGACCGGTTTATAAAATTGATCTACAGTTGGTACAGTGTTATAGAAGTAGTAGTCGCAGCTGCTTTCTTGACAGTTTTTCTATTCTAATCTCTAAGCAAAGCAGTTCTGGAAGTTCTTTCTTACTATTTCTCTCCCGGCTTAGCCATGTCATCAACTTTCCTTGAAGGCGTTGGTGATGAAGTCATTTATGCATGTCTACTCACTATGCTGCCATTCACTATAATTACAGTGTTTGCAACCATGAGAAAATGGTGAGATATTGCCACTTTAGGATTGGATTGAAAATGGAAAAAATAAAAGAAAGAAAAAAGCAAAAAAAAAAAAAAAAGCAGCAACTGAGCAGCTTAGAGTGATTTTGACTTCTATTCTTACTTAACTGTTCAGCTAGTACTGCTGTTGTTGTTGTTTGTTGTTAACAGTTTGTTATAAATAAGTAAAATACAAAAAATACAGGCAATACTTAGTCCTTCCCCCCCCCCCCCGAAATCCCTGGGTCTCGTCAAGGAACTGTGTCACACTAACTCACTCACTCACGCATGCTGTACATCTCACAGCCCGGTGAAGAGAGGAGAGGAAAGCTAAGCTAAGCCAAGCCAAGCCAGGCCAAGCCAAGCCAAGCCAAGCCAAGCCAAGCCAAGCAAAGCAAAGAAAAGAATCCCCTTTTCTTCTCCTCGTACATCATCATTATCATCATCACCGCCACCACACAGTCCGAATGTGCGAGGAAAAGAAGCGGGGGGAGGATTAAAAAAAAAACATCCAGTTGAAACCATTCTCTCTCCTTGTATAAATGAAGAAAAAAAACATCGCCACAGGTCCAGCAGAGAGGGGAGATAATTCATTTGCTTCTCTACATCTCGACGTCAAGGGAGGTAATTTAGTTCTCTTGTGAAAAAGAAAAAAAAAATGAAATATATCTATATATTAAACACGATTTATGAACAAATTTACATATACAATTCCGACCCTCCCCCTCTTTTTTTTTTTTTTTTAAATTCGACTACTATTTTGTTGATGTTTTTCATTTGTTTTTGCCATATTTGGTAGTCACGCTATTGTCATTACAGTTTTATTTTTTAACTTTTTTTTTTTAAAAGCGAAGGAAGGAAAAATGTAATAAAAACGCAAAGAAACTAAAATTATTATTATTATTATTATTATTAAAATCGAATTAAAAAAAGAAAGAAGATATACAAACAAATACACACATACACCCATAACTCAGCTTATAATATAAAAAAGTCATGGAAGCAATTTATTGTGTGAACTCTCATATATATATACATATATATATATATACATATATATATATACATATACATATATATATATACATATACATATATATACATATATATATATATATATATATATTCATACGCTCTCATTTATTTGTATATTAGCATCAGTCAATATGTAAATATCTAACGGCTGTTTGTCATGTGTGGAAAGACATAAAATTATATTAAGATTTTCAGCTCAGTATGCAACATTACCTGTCAACACTCTTCCTCTGTCTCTGTCTCTCTCTTTATATATATATATGTATTATATATATATATACTCAATCACTTCTCTTTCTCACACATACACTCTCTTTCTCTCTCTCTGTTTACCTTCCACTTCAAATCTGATTACACCACCACCACCACCCTGCTCCTCCACCTTCTATTCCAGCCTTAGCAACAAAGAAAGGTTCCTGTCTGGTTGCTAACTATTTACAATGGTCAGTTTAATCTCATCTGGCGCTACTGAGCAAAAAAAAGACGTTAGGTCCACATCTGTATGATAAATTCGATTGTCCATAACTTGATTTCTGAAATAAATGAATGATCAGTATTTCTGGAAACATCTATAACTGCTATTTTTGTAATTTTTTGTTTTTTTATTATATTAGCTTTAAATTTTGCCACAGATTTATTGCTGTTAATTATTTTTAAATATTCTCCACTTCACACGCACATACATGTATCATCATCCTCATCATTTCATGTCCGCTTTCCATGCTGGCATGGGTTGGACGAGTGATTTCAGCCCATGTCGATTATGAAATGAAGTCACCACTCTCCTAGGCGAGTCGGGGGACCATGCCTCGTTTCGTTTGGCTTGGTTTCTATGGCTGGATGCCCGTCCTAACACCAACCACTTTACAGAGTGTACTGGGTGCATTTATCGTGGCACCAACACTAGAGAGGTTGTCATGTCCAAGACACGACTATAGAGCCCTCTCGACCCTGTGTTGTCTTCAAACAATCGCCAAACACTTTACAGAGTGCACTGGATGCATTTATCATGGCACCAATACTTGAGAGGTTGTCATGTCCAAGATACGACAATAGAGCCCTCTCAACCCTGTGAATATATATATATATGTATGTATGTATATATAAACTTTATTTAGTCTGACCCAGTCTCCTATTACTCTGGAGTTTCTCCGACGTGTGATTGATTGATCAGATAGGGCCTGAGTGATTTGAAACTAGAAAAACAACTTACATAGTAAAGAACGCAGCATGCTGTTGGCTAATTCTACAAACAGTTCTTATAAACATAGTTCTAATAGTGCAGGGTCAAATCCGAAAAATAGCAAAATACAAATAAAACGACAAAAATACAGGGGAATGGCAGAATACAACAAAGACATTAACATTGGGGTCAGCAATGGACACATTGGAAAAATGAAACAAAAATGATAAAATAAAATTACAAACTAGATAAGTTTGCCTAAATTTTGCCTTATCTAGTTTGTAATTTCATTTTATCATTGTTGTTTTTCGTTTTATTTTGCTATTTTTCGTATTTGCCCCTGTGATTGAGGACTATGTTTTTAGGAACAATTTGGGGAATTAGCCAATGGCATGCTGCGTTCTTGATTATGTATGTTGTTTTTCTAGTTTCAAATCTTTCAGCCCCTATCTGATGAACCGATCACACATTAGAGAAACTCCAGAGTTATAGGAGACTGGGTTGGACTGAATAAAGTTTATTACACTCTACTATGGTATTGAGTACTCCTTCAGTTTGTTACCTACAATGGATATATGTGTTTGTGTACGTGCGTGTATATATATATATATATATATATATATCTGCATGTGTGTGTATATATATATATATAATCAGTAATGACTCCAGCACTGTCAAGTCTATTTCAAACTAACAGGAAATGTCTGAGAACACTATATTCATTTCATTCTTAACTTTTAATACTTGCTTGGACCCAAAGGTGTGACTCCTGCTGACAAATTTCCGCCCAATCTATTAATAACAAAAATCCTGAATAGTTTTAATTTACTATTTTGCAAGGAATTTAGCTTTGTTTCAACTTTATGACTTAAAAATGTTGACAAATAAATTTGTTGTTCATAACAATGTTATGAAAAAAGTTAATGGGCTAACTTGGGCTGAAACAATTTAGCCTGGTGAAACTAACAAACAAGCTTTCATTCATCCTTATAATAATGTGACTTGGGCTAAGAAATACCCACCTGAACTATTAAGAATAATCTTAAAACTCTCAGATGGCTTTAATTCACTATTTTTCAAGGAATATAGCTTTGTTTCAACTTCATAACTTAAAATGTTGATTAAATAAATTTTGCAGTTCATAATAATATTATATGAACAAAATTTGATGAGGTTAGCTCGGGCTCGTACAATTCAGCCCGGTGAAAAAAACAAACGAAACCTTATGGTTTAAAGTTTTGGGCCACTCTGTATGTCTTTGATCTGTTGCCGATAGTTGCCACTAATACAAAACAATAGCAACAGATCAGAGACATAGAAAAAACCAGGGTTGCCAAGTATGGTAGTAAACACATCTTATGTTATTTCAATGATGTCTACATCACTTTCATTTATGCATTGAGCATTGTACCTAACACCTTTCTAAATCTTCAACTAATGACACAAAATATTACAATAAATTAATATTTTTAAAATTTCATACGTTTTTATGGATATGTTGCCTTGTCAAAAAGACACCCAGGCAGTTAATGAAATGAATATAAATTTACCCATAATGGAGAAGGATATAGGGTGATCTTTTGTTTTAAGCACATGAATTGGCCGACGACAAAGTGAAAGTAGTTGATTGATAGCAAATGATAATCGGTAATACTTGGGAATAAAATGAACGTGAAATGTACCTGATTTCTGTACCTGTAAAGGTTGAATGAAGATACACTCAGTGAAACTGCTAATCTATTGGCAAAACTGAATGACTGTCATGTTTTTCATAAGCTGTCTCCATACGATACTGTCGCAAGCTGAGAAACTATTTGGTATTCTATAGTGTAAGCAGCTCAACTTGAAGTACGCCCAGGATAAAATAAATGATTTTATTCAATATGTTGACAGTCATTGTAATATTATGAAAACATTGTCCAAGAAACAATGGTAGACATTGAATGATTAGATGACGGGGACCTTCTCCTCAGAAAACCAACCAGGGGCAAGCGAATGAACCATAAAGCAATGTATTTCGAAATAGTTCAGAACATTTTACTATCTATCATTGAAGGAATAATTTGCTCACATTGAGGTATTTTTATATTTTTAATTACTTGATGTGAAGAACTTTGAAGTGTTTGCCCATACATTCCCTACGCAACATATAGACGCTTTGCAGCGCAAATACCCTAATATGTTTGATTACAAATCCTTGGTAAATGAGCTCAGGTATATGTACTATAACAATGGACTTTAAAAAGTGCAAGTTAAGCAATGCCATTTTAGAGTTACTTCATAAACTGGGTTTCTTATCCGTTATGTCTGAAACTGTTAGACTAATTCAACTTTTCCTGACCATCCCTGCAACTTTGGTTGCAAATGAAAGAAGCTTCTCAACCTTAGACAGAATTCAATCATTCTTAAGATACACAATGGGTCAAGAATGGTTGTCTTCACTGGCTCACATTTCTATCAAGAAACATACTCGGCGATTTAGAACGACAAAAAGAATTACACAAGCTATTAATAAAACCAAGACGCTTGGAATTTATGCTTAAATGAATTAAGTGTTTATTTCTTATAAAAATTTATGCACTTTTACTTTTTAATGTACTAGTGCAGTACCCATTCCATTTAAATGCATTGCGAATTATATTATAGGAAAGCCTTTCAAATGATTTTACTATAGAAATGCATTGAAAATTGAAGTAAAAATGTTGCGTCTTTTCTATTAATCCCAACCACACTAAATAATTAAAGCCATTGGTGATAGGAAGGGCATCCAGCCGTAGAAACCATGCCAAATGAAACACGAGCGAGACGTGGGCCGCTGACCCCTCTGGGAGAGTGGTGACTCCAATGAGGAAGCAACGCGGGCCGAAATCACCCGTCCAACCCATGCCAGCATGGAAAGCGGACGTAAAACGATGATGATTACAGCTCGACGTTTTTTTTTTGTTAAATGTAAATAATCTACAGGTCATTCAAGATAGCCAACATATTCAAAATATCTAAATCATCCGTTGAATATCATTGGCACAAATTGTCTTCTGTTTAAGTTAAATGTAAGACGGCAGGTTGAAAAAAATAGGTTAAATAAGTTTTTAATTCTCCAAGCTTCGAAATGGCCACTTAATTTTGAAAAATTCTTCATTTAAAGGGAACTAATCAAGAAATTTTTCGTACAATATAAAATAAAATAATAATAAAATAAGCCAAAGTGAGCCATATACTTTTAACGAAACAATTGGCGATGAATATTTTATGTTAATAGTTAATTCTGTAAAAGGGTTCTAGTTCTGTCTATATATTTATATTAATCAATTTAGGGACGATAACAATAAAGAGAATAAAAATAGAAGAAAAAGGAAGGAAAAGACATAGATACTCCCTCAAGTATACACTACAACAGAGAATGTTGGTGTTGCCCTCTAAAAGGTTTTGAGGCAACCCAACACACCCACGGCATTACCGCGGATGATAGCGTGGCTGAGGAGCCGGAACAGCCAAGCACCTTCGCTGTGCATCACTCGATACGTCCCGACAACGATGACAAAAACTTCACTGTCCGTGGTCCGTCCGGCCGGCTCTCCCCCGAACGTCTCGAACACCACGCGCTGAAAAATGTAATTCAACAAATTACGGTATTTCAGCAATTCATTCCGTTTGTCCATTGATGCAGTAACCCCCACCTTCTCCCACCACCACAGCATTTAGGATGTGTGATGGAGCGAAAGAGTCGCTGACAGTGGCGTCCTATATGAGGCATTTACTTCTGTAGCGAGAATATACAAGTATTGAATTGTTTAAGCTTTGTGCATCAGTGTTGCAACGTCAAGAATCGACCGTTGAATGATTTGATTGGTCAATACAATCACACGATGATATGAATATTGTGAACGTACGATTGGCCAATACAATCACGTCGATATGAACATTTTTGATTGGACAATATAGTCACGTGACGCATTGAACAGTTTTTGGCGCTAGAATTTAACAGCCC
>JAOPJM010001042.1:3467469-3484306 GCA_027124095.1 Muusoctopus leioderma | reverse complement strand
ACATATATATATACATATTTATATACATATATATACACATATATATATACATATACATATATATATATATATTTGCACATGTGTGTGTTTGTGTGTGTGTGTGTGTGGTTGTGTGTGTGCATGGTTGTGTGTGTGTGTGCATGTGTGTGTGTGCTTGGATTTCTTCCCGTTCTCTATGACATTCGTGCTTTGCAAAGACTAAACCCAGCTAACCCAAACTTTAAGCTTAAATCTTAAGTCTAACTCTAAATCTTAACCGCACTGCTAAACCTGTCCCCTAGCACGATGATGCACAGACCATCACTATGGCCTCTTCAGCTTCTTTCATCTTCTTTGACAAATGCTACTGAAAACTATATGGGCTTTTCTTCTCTTTTCCTTTTCTTCTCTTTTCCATTCTAGGTGAAGTTAAGGCAATCGTCAGAGGTTGTAGCGATGGAACATTCCCTTTTGACTTTAAGGGCGACATACCATTTAGAAACACTACAGTCACTAAGGCTAATTTGAGTGTGACATTTTGTCAAGAGTCATTTTGTAATGGAATTTCTAGCGCTCCACGCCTGCTGCCATATTATCTCTTCATGCCGCTTCTTCTTAATGTGATAACTGCTTTGGTTGCTACCGCTCTTTGGACCACTTAAAAAAATAACCATAAAACAGATTAACCCTTTCGTTATCATATCTGTAACGAAATAACACTGACTACGATGTTCAATTAATTTTGAAAATATTCAAGAATTTGCAAGGATTTAATAAAATAACTAACTTTCTCATTATTAAGTTGATATTTGAAATATAACTTAACAAACAGTTCTTACATAAAATTATAATAGAAGGTTTAAATTTAAATATGAACACTTTAAAACAAATGGGTTTTTTTTATCATAGAACCAGGGGTGGTTTCAGGTGGGTTGGTATCAAAAGGGTTAAACTGAAATACACTTGTAATCAAAGCCTGTAGTGTGTGTCCTCATTAAGAAGTTGAAAATAAGTTAGTGACACAGTGCATTTAAAAGAATCTGAAAAATGTTATGCCAAGGGTCTGCTTTTTGGGGGGCTTTTTTTTCTTCAGTACAACTGTAGTCACATCTGTAGCAAGGTGTTATTGGAGAAGTTTCAAGGCAGTTACCAAACAGTACTATAAGGCAAACTGCAGACATGTTCTTTAGTTTGTTTTAGACATCACAGATAAGGCCATGCTGGAGTACCACCTTCAGGAAACACAAATACGAATACAAATACAAACACTGTATTGAAGGACCGACTCATAAATACAGATACAGTGTGCATGTTCACATGCGAAATGTAAACATGCTCAACTGCAACCCCTTCCAAGCAATGCTACTATGCAAAAATAGATATTTAAATGATGATGACGATGATGATGATGATGATGATGATGATGAACATTTTTTTTCCAGCACTTTGTATTTTTACCTCCATTTGTGAGTTGTTTAATACAATTGTAGATTGTTGCATGAGGATTGTGGGAATAGATGTTTTCTTACATCTTTGTACTCTTGCTGTTAATCATGCAACCATGAAGTGGGAGTGGAAACTATTTTTAGCTAGATAAGCTGAAGCAAAAAGAAAAATGTCTTGCCTCGGGACACAATACAATTGCTATGGCAAATACAATGTACATACACTTAAAAAACACACACACTTTTATAATTACTATAATAATCAGTTCAACATCTGTTTTTTTCTAGAGTTCCATTGTTTGGCTGAATCTGCACACAAAGAAGTGCATACTTCTATGCACCTCAATTCTGCACGATTTCATCTGTGAGGCCTAACATTTTGAGATGATTACTAACTTCCTCCTCCGAAGGCTTCAAACAATATATAATAGCAACAACAACAATAATGCCTATGAGGGTGGAAATAGATGAAAAAAAAATCGCAGCACTGGTTGAGAAGTGTAGGATTCTAAGCTGAGACTAAAGAATTATATTTTTTTGTTTATTATTACAGCACAGGATCAAAGCCTTCCCATCAGAAACAGCAAAAGTATGCAATAAAGCAGAATACAATGAGTAACTGCAGAGTATGTGGAGGTTGGGGGGGGGGGGAACAACAATTAAGCATATTCTTTCTGGTTACTCAGTCTTAGCCAAGAGAGAATACATCTACAGGCATGATAGAGTTGGGGCTTTCATACACTGGAAATTATGCCAACATTATGAAATACCAACAGAAAAAAGATGGTACAAACATACAACAGAAAATGTCGCAGAGAATGACAAAGTGACCATATTCTGCAATACCCCAATCAACACAGACAGGGAGATCAAGGCCAACCAGCTGAATATTGTTGTAAAGGACCACCAGGAAGGGAAGTGCCCCCTAATCAAGATAGCAGTCCCAACAGACGATAATGTATCTCTAGATGTAATGGAGAAGTTATTCAAATATAAAGATCTGGAAATAGAGATAACCAGAACGCGGGATTGAAAACCAAAATAATCACCATAACAATAGGTTAGGTGCCTTGGGAATGGTTAAAAATGATACAAAGGCATAGCCCAAACCCCAGGACGGGACATACACA
This sequence comes from Muusoctopus leioderma, assembly GCA_027124095.1. NCBI lineage: Eukaryota > Metazoa > Mollusca > Cephalopoda > Octopoda > Octopodidae > Muusoctopus > Muusoctopus leioderma. Next base: position 3,481,752 of record JAOPJM010001042.1, on the reverse strand, counting down.
CAACATACATAAAATAGCACAACTAAGCACTGCATACATATTACATAGAGTACCGTCAATACCACACAAAACTAAAACAAAACATTGCATGTATGTAAGGTGCACAGAGCAGTGAAAGTCGTCGTGGTGCTCCTCCATAAGTTGATTCTTCACAGTTGCTCACCATGTGGCCCTTGGTATGCTACACATTTCTTGATTTGAGAAGGATCTAAAAGTGAAAGTTATTTTGTTTTTTGTACTTAGATGATAAGTAACCAACCTTACATTGATGTAATTCATCAATGACATCTGTTAGTTACATATCATAAATACTACTCCATGGGTTGGCATTAATGTTCTGGCTATACTCTTAACTGCACCTCAAATATATTTAGCTTGTGATAGTAGCTGTGGAGCAATTATAATAAAAAGAAAATTGTGATGATGGCAGTGGTGATGATCATGATGATGACTGTGATCATGATGGTGTTGGTGGTGGTGGTGTCAATGATGATGATAATGGTGGGAGTGGTGGTGATGATGATATTGATGGTAAAGAGATGTTGATGATAGCAGCAGTAGTGACACTGATGGTCATGGTAGTAATAAAATAATGCGATAAATAATGATGATGGCGATGGATGACCTAAATGAAGATGGCAATGATGATAATATTTAGTTACGTAAAATAGTCAGACAAATGGTGGTAGGAGCAAACAGATTAAGTTGGTATTCACACTATAATCCACTCTATACAGATCCCAACGAAAGCTGTATTTTCCCTTTCATCCAAGCAGTTAAGATTGAATCAAAAGAATTCCAAGATGTATAATTTTAACAGGAGATAGAGAGAAAAGGAGAAAGACAGAGGACAGGTTTTAATCATTATTTTTAATTAATCTTTTCAGCAATCAAAAGTACTAAAATTTGTTTACTCTTCACCCTACCACAAATAACAACAGCAACAATAAATGCAACTATTTTCCAAAAGCCTATTCCAACCATCATTATCTCTAGAGTAAGCTTTGGCATAAATTTGATTTAATTCAATAAGTTTCTCTTGTACAATTACACAAATGCCAATTAGATTTTCTCTGTTTCTTTCTTTTCCTTGTTCTCAAAGAATGTTCTTTTGAATAACCAGGTCTACCTTTGAGAAAATTTAATTATCTGTTTTACTTATTTTCAGCTTATTTTGTGCATTAGCAGTAAACTTTTCTACATTCTTTTACAAATCTGTGATGATGGACTCTCCCGTCAAGAATGATGTACAAGAAGCGCTCAGTAACAAAGGGTAAAATATAAATAAGAGCTTGTAAAAGCTGTAAAAATAGAATTTACAAAAATTTGTAAAATATTCTTTTACAAATATATATATACATATATATAACAGAAAAAGAACATAATATTTTTTTTTTAAATGAAACAACATAATTCTTATGCTTATTATAACTCCATTAAATTTCGGTTTTTGACTTAAAGGCGTGCACTGTAATCTAAGATACAGTATAGGCTTAGACGCCAACTTCAATATATATGAGCGTGCATCCACAGTTTTCACATTACCTTTCAGGTCCGTTATTCTCAAGAAAATTAAAACAAAAAATTCATAACAATTCAGGGGTAAAACAAAACAAAAAAAACAAAAATTTTCCTAAGAGAAAAATCCTTCAGCTATGAAAATCTACAACATAGATGACTACACAAGTTAAAATTGCTGCATTGTATCAATTACCTGATAACAAAATAAATGACTGCAGAATAACAAGTGAAATTACTATTTCCACCAAAGTAGAGAAATTGAATAAAAGAATAGGAAAAAAAAGAAAACAAAAAAATAGCCAAAACAAAAACAAAAAAATGTTAATGAGAGAAAAAAACTTTTTAGTATAATTCAAAATTACATCTGCCACTTCATCAAAAATGGCGATATTGTTTATACTTATCGCAGTATTCCAGAGTTTTGCTAAACTATAATTTGGTTTACTTTTATAGTGTTAATTTTTTTTTTTAATTTCTGGAAATATATATTTTATTTATTTATTTTATTTTTTTAACCAATTTAGACATTTCTAGAAGGGCTCTCTTCTATCCTAGCCGAGTAAAACTAAAGACTAGTTTTCTGGCAAGTCTTTGAGTATGGTTCCTTGCACCTTCCTTTCTTCAACTCCCACCAAACCAAACCCACCATTTATCTCTAAACAGTTTTAATAATCTACTCTTCCATTTCACAGAACTTGTCAATTTTATTTATTTATTTATTTCGTAAGAAATATGTATAGTTGATTTACTTGACAACAGCATATTACTGGTGCAAGAGAGCTTGAACATAGTCACTAGACCTGCTAGAAATAGCAGCAAAGTCTTGCTACTACAGGCAGGGACAGAGAGAGACTTCTACCACTAATGTGTAAATATATATATATGAACGAGACATCTAGCCAAAACTTCGAAGTAACTGCCAAGTTTTCTTCATGAACAGAAATAAAATACATACTCTACTAAATAGTATTGAGTGCTCTTTCAGTTATTGTTTGACCTGTGCTATGTACTTCGTACATATAACACGACGTACATCAATATATATATATATATAGGTGCAGGTGTGGCTGTGTGGTTAAGAAGTTCACTTCGTAACCACGTGGTCTCAGGTTCTCTCCCACTGCGTACCACCTTAGGCAAGTGTCTTCTACTATAGCCTCAGGCTGACCAATGAAGCTGGTAGACAGAAACTGAATAGAAACCTGTTGTAAGTGTGTGTGTGCATGCATGTGCTTTTTATTGTTTGGCACTGTTTATCGCTGAATCGGCCAATGACGTTTGTTTACATCTCCATATAACAAAATGCCCGGCTGTTTGGTAGTTCGGTGGTAGGATTTCCATACTTAAAATCAGTATCGATAAAATGCTGCCTCAAAAAATCTCCGTCCAAACCATGCTAGCATGGAAACACATAGATGGTGGTCATACATACATATTTTCTTGCTCCTGAATTGCATAGAGGTAACCTTCTAAGTGAGATGCCATAAACATTTTGGTACTACATGCAAGTATTTTAGTGTAGTTTATTTTCTCAATAGTCTAATATTCATTTCAAGTACCCATGCACCATCTGAGGGAACTGCTCTATGCTATTGTTTACTGATATTCCACAGGAAGAAGCCGGTGTCATTGTTTTTTTTTATTTCCTGTCTATTCTGAAGTTCATTTGATATTGTAATTATATTGTCCTTTTTATGTTTATAATCTTTATCGAGTTGTTGAACTCCATTCTATGCTGCAGGGCACTGACCTCTTTGTTGCGTTAGGATGTTGAAGATTCGGTTAACATTGAGATTTTGAGGGTTTACATAAATTCATTGAGTTTTTGTAATGAACCTTTGGAAATGTTGAGGTTATTCACTGTAATGATGTTGAATGTTATGTTTGTATGCTGAGAGATGTGAGAACAATATATTTCAAAGTTAACAAGCTTACCATAACAGACATTCTCATCTTGACCAAAATACCCATAGGTTGTATTGTTAAGCCATTCATTTTTAGGTTTGACTGCTCTATATCTATTTGGACCCATAACATTTAATTCCAATCTGGGTTATTGTGATCTAACCTAGTTAATGTGGTTAATATTTAACCCACAAAAAATAAAAAATAAAAATGAGATGTTTCTAGATTTGGCAGGCATCTATTTTTATGTTTAATATTTTGTGAGTAGATAGGATTGTAGGTTTAAGGAGAGAATGAAGATCAGGATTGACAAACTTATCAACCTGCAACAATGTATTTTGTATATGTTTGTATCATCATCGTTTTACGATGATGATGATGATATATGTATATACATATACATATCTACTAGTTAATGTGGGTACATCAAAAATGTAGTGGTGTGAAGAGATTATTATTAAATAATGTGGCAGCTACATTTAATGTAAAGTGTGTATATAGCAAGCTATAAATGGAGGGGATGTTGAGCTGGATCTTGGGAATGGTGTGAAGATGGAAGGCGTGAAAACGTTCTGTTACCTTGGAGACATGTTAAATGGAGACGATGGATCAGACTCTGCGACAGTATCTAGAGTGAGGTGTGCATGGAAGAAGTTCTGGGAACTGAGTGGTGTGCTAATTAGGAGGGAAGTGTCGCTGAAACTGAAGGGAAAGGTGTATGCTGCATGTGTGAGAAGTGCCATGATTTATGGGTGATGAACGTAGAGCAGCAGAGAGGGCTGGAAAGAATGGATATGAGAATGGTCCGATGGATGAGTGGAGTATCACTGAGAGAGGAAGACAAATAATGAATTGCAGAGGATGATGGGAATATAACCAGTGATGAATGTTGTGAAGAGAAAATAGAATGATGTGTTGAAGGATGAAAGTGACTGGGTGAGAGAAGTGATGGAAATGAATGTGGAAGGAAGTAGAGGAAGGGGAAGACCAAGAAGGACATATGATGGAGGAGGAAATGAAGGCCAGGGGGTTGGTGAGGGGGATGCAGATGATAGGGAAAAATGGAGAAGCTTGTCATGGGGCCTGCAGGCCTAACCTCTGCTTTAGCAGGTAAGATGGCCTTAAAACACAAAGAGAGAGAATGAGAATAATAACGTTGGCAATGGACAAACTAAATCAGACCTGTCTATGGAATGTATGCAATGAGGTATTTATTATTAAATATCACATCTAAATGAGCAACCTGATTAATGAAATAAGGACATGGAAATGTCTTACCTGTCACTTTTGCTGTGAATATAATGATTTCCATTAATCTCTATATCTCTATTCTAATGTTACTGTCATAGGTGTGTAGTCCCATTTCTCAGGTGTACACTGTTTAAACATTGCTGGATCTTCTGACTACCAAAGAACTAGTCATGCAAGACAAAGCAGTTATTAGATAGGAGAAATATAATACTTAATACTATCTGTGCTAAATTCTCAGCCAGGCCGACTTAGCAGGGGCTCAAACCACTGAGCTAGAACTATTTTATTTATTCTTCTGTGGACTGACTTGAAGGATTGTTATATTAAATCTCCTAACTTCTCTATCATACTCATTTAAACTTGTGAGAAATTTTCAAAAACTGTTTTCTAAATCTAGGTATTTTTTTCCCTTGTCTTTTGTTTCTGTCATCCATTAACGAATGTAATGAAGCATTGCTAGGAGATTTTTTTCCACAATATAATTTGTTGTATGTGATTATGTTTGTAGCTGGAGTAAATCTATTGAAAAACAACTAATATTGTGTTATATTACATTACCCCATATACTTTTCACAGTCTATTCAACTCATACTCTCAACCTGAATAAGTTGACTAAGATCTGTCCATTTTTTATGAAATATTCTAAAACCAATCCCACTCTCTCCTGTGTTTGTGGCTATCTAGAACAGGACATTCATTTACTCTATAAAGTTGTATGTGTGAAGAAGGTTCAAGCAAAATAGGTTTCATCCAGTTATGTATATGATGCATAGCAGCAGTCTTCTTACAGTTTCAGTTAAAGGTGTTTATTTCTTAGATGACTTTACAGTTTATATAATATTCCAAAACCGCTAATTAGCTTTTGGCTGTTTACATTAGAAATGTACTATTAATTTCTTTTGACTATGGCCAGTTCTTTTGGAGGAAAAGGATATAGTCAATTGAATCAACTCCAAATATTAGTAGTATTCATTTTATTTGATGTGAAATGAGGAAAGGCCAAGTTGATTCTTACTTGATTTAAACTTAGATCAGTAAAACACCTATCCATAATTAAAGTAAAACATTCCCCATAATTAAAGTAAAACATTCCCCACCACCATTATTAAATCAAGTTAACGCCATATAAGACTGAGCCAATAATCTATCAACTCTTTCGTTTTTTGTGCTATAAATAAGAGCAGATCTCTTTTAATATTATATATCGCCTTTTTTTTAAATAGAACTTTAATTTCTTTCAGCACACGCACCTGAAACAGCAGAGATCAAAATAAAGATATATACATCCATCTACGACACGTCCATGTACACACAGACGTTGAAAGGCACTCGGTGTTGGGTTTAGTCCCGGAGAACAGCCTCTCCCTAGAGACTTTGTGTGTCACTGACGTCATTTGGAACATGTGTTTTTAACACAGAAAGTCTCTAGGGAGAGGTTGTTCTCCGGGACTAAACCCCACAGTGAGTGCCATTCCACGTTTGTGTGTACATGGACATGTTGTAGACTGATGCGTACATCCTTATTTTAATCTCCACTGTTTCAGGTGGTGTGTGCTGATTCGGTTTTGGCCTGGCACACATCGGTGGATGTTTTGTTTGCTGATTTCTGTGTAGGAGCAGAGGTTCCTAGCTGGCTCTGGGTAACCGAGGTGGGGTCTGTTGCTAAAGAGGTGAAGTTGTACCGAAACACCGGTGTCTGATTGTCCGCTGACATTATAAATTAAATTTTAGTCTAGGCCCCTATGTTTTAGGTTCATTCTTTTTCCATAGAATGGGATTTAAAGGATAACAACAAAACGTACATGAAACACTGTATTCCCAGTATGGTAGACATTGCAGTGAAAATGGTCACTTTCTTTACTATGTGATGTCACCTGTAAGAAAATGATGTTAAGAAAGGCGCAGTACTGAAATTATGCAAACTTTGATCCTGTTAAAATTGCATAAGGGCAATAATGATAATAATAATAGTGGTGTTTTCTGTGTAATCTCACACCTCCGAATTGACCTTTCTGTCTGTGTAATCTCACACCTCGGAATTTGACCTTTTGCTTTGTATTTGTTCCTCTCCTGTTCAATTTTGTTTTGATTAAAAAAATTCTTTCTCAAATCATTGGTTGGAAGAAACCAGTAATGTCTACGGTGTATTTTTGATCTGATGTTTTTTTATCATATATGAACTGAAGTGTTTCATTAAGGGATATCTATTAGGCTTTCAAAAGCTGATGCCACAAGATCAAGTTGATGAATTGTGTTAAAGTAGTTAGTAAATGTAATTAATGGTGTAAACACCTTAAGAAAGGTGTGAAAGTCCTCACTTCTACCATGTAATGTACTGACAGATATCACCCCACCCCTAGTTCAATAATACTACCTGAAGAGAAGGGGATTGGTCTTTAGTTGTATTTTTTCTGGGGAGGGTTAACTGTGTGTATGTATTCAAGTATTTTGAAGTTTGCTTCATTTACATACATACATTAACATGCAACATTTGAGCCAACAAGGAAGCTTCTACATGATCTATCGACCTGCTAGAAATAGCAGCCAAATCACACTCGTCATTTTTTTTTAAGGACACATTGGATGATGTAGTCTGGGGTACAGTGCCTGAAAAAAAAAAAGGATGGGATGGTCATAGTTGGAATACCTTTGATCATAGGTCTGCTCAATCAGGGTTAACTTGGAGCTTATCATTTACATGCATCTTTAAATGCTAGTTTATTACTATATAAACATCTTAACCATTCTTCTATAAGTTATTAAATATCTGCTTTGAAGATTATTATAAATTATTTTAATTATATTTTTGCTTCAATAAAAACATTTACATTTATATCTTACAGCAGAGCATTTAGTTTGTTTGTGTATGCATGTGTGTGTGTGTGTGAGAGAGAGAGCTATCACATTTTGTTTAGCACAAGATCAGTATTGTACAGAGGAGGGGGTAGAGTTTGAATCTACCACATGGTATTTTATCGATTATCAACCATATTTAAAGATGACTCTTGTGAGACTTGAACACTAATGATGTCTCTCAACTCCAATAACCTCTCTTCTGGTTGTTAAAACTCCATCCAGTTGATCTGACTTTCTCTTCTCAGCTTATCAGTTACATTGAGCAGCTATTGACATAGAGCCTCAAGTCTGCTACTTCTTTGGAGTAGTGGCCAGTACATCTCCTCCTTCAAACACTGGCATCTCAATCCAGTGAGGAGCCTCTCTCTATGCAGTCACTCAATCTGCTACAAATAGCTGCCAAATACCATCAAACCACACTACCATCTTTAGAAGGGAAGGACACATTAGATAATGTTGTCCTAGATATACAAAAAGCTGATATTGTTACAGTTAGAATGCCTTCAAAGGCATACGTCGTCGTCTTGATCAGGCCTGACAAGTTGCTAAACAACAATGACACAGGCATCTTATAGTATGTTCAGAAAGAAACCAGGTTCCTGTATTGAAAATCAAGCCTTAGCACATTTTCATAATTGTCTCTTTTTTGTTTCTCCTGTTCGTATGCACTCTGTTCTTCAAAATTTGGCAGTTGCACATTACTTGCACTGCACTGACTACTCACCTATAATCTCATTTTTCTTCTTCTTAACCTCCACTTCAAGCATTACAGTTCTTTGTTCAAAAGATTACTACTCTGTAGAACACCTTCTATTGTAATGTTCTAATGTTCTAATGTTCCCACACTACCCTTTACCACTGCATTTCTTTGATTAAAAAAAGGAATTCTTGTTTTTATTCATTATTTGAAAGAGCAGTATTATCATCGTAACATTTTATTGTTATCCAATTAGTACTGTGTATTTTATATGTTTCTGAAGTTCTCATTTTTGATAACCAATGGGGTTATTAGAAATAAAGGGGTGGGGTGTTGGTATTCCCTACCATGTTTGATACTCACTAATGTTTCATTTTCTTCTTTTACAGATGCCAACAATCTAGCATGGCTTCCAATGAGCGTGATCTAGTTGAACGTCTTCTCCGACAATCCATTCTTACATTATGTCGAGAGACAATTTCATATCAACACAGTTTAGAGGTTGATGGAATAGTCTGTATCACTCCAGAGAATGAAAAGCAACAAATTGTCATCAAAGTTCATGAACAAATTCAGAAGATAGGAAGTGGCACAGATAATACATTTATTAAATATGAAACCCCCAAATCTTACAACAGCCATCTTGCTAAAAGCTATGACCCTATATGTATGTCAGAATCTTTGTGCTCAAGTTATTCATCAAGAGAAAAACGGGAACGTAAATTTGGTGATAATAAAGGGGACCATAAAGCAACGATTAATGGACACAGCTCCCTTCATGAATCTGCAGACATTAGCCGGAGTGCTGACAACTGCTCTTCACAAAAGAATACGCCAATATTGCAGCATCCACGCGAGAAAGAAAAGATATGCATCAGTTCTAATAATAGCTCCAGTTTTATACGAGAAAACCTTGATGAAAGTTGCTTAAATAGCTCAATGGCATCATCGAATACTTCGTTAACAATGGGAAGTCAAAGTAATACTTCTACCATGCTTAGTGACTACTCTCCCAACTTAATGATGAATATGTCAGCTAATACCACTGCTGCCAAGTCTTATACTGCCATTCCATGCAAACGCTGTGAAATAATACTTCCAGATGCTCACACTTTTGAAAAACATAACCTTGCTGAGCATTCAGTTTTTACCTGCAATATTTGTTACAGGACATTCACTGCCCGCAACAACCTGAAACGTCATATTCGACTCCATACTGGCTACAAGCCCTACACATGCAATATCTGTTCCAGCAGTTTTACACGGAAAGACGATTTAAAATTCCACCTGTTAAAGCATAATTATGATAAGCCATACCGGTGCAACCAGTGTGGAAAAGGTTACATGGATCGGTCCTGTTTAGCTAATCATATGTTGAATGAGCATAGCTGCAAGTTAATGCATGTCTGTCCACAGTGTGGAGAAGGCTTCAATAATACACATATGTTCATGGAGCACAAGAAAAGTCATCCAGAACTAAAAGAGTTTCAGTGTAGGTTATGCAACTTTACTGGAATCAACTCGCTAATGTACCAAAAACATATGTTAACCCATGGCCACAAGAAGACCTACCGCTGCGATCCGTGTGATCTGAGTTTTGAGGAACCATTCAACTACACAATCCATCTGAAGCGACACAGAATAGATCCGTCCTTTTCTTCTTACATATGTTGTTTCTGTGACAACAAACTACCAACTTACAAACAATTCATCCGGCATGAGCACTCACATGCACAGAATAAAGCACATGCCTGTCAGTTCTGCAACAAACAATTCCGTTACCCTTCTAATCTCCGTGAGCACATGGTGGTGCATGAACCAAATGCTGACACAGATGTGTCCCAGCAATACTGGTGCACCGAATGTAACCAAGGTTTTGTCTCTGAAGAGCTGTTACGTTGCCATATATTCGAAATACATGAGGTGAATACAAAGAAAGAATCTGTTGACTCAAAATCGGGCATAATCAATTCAATCACAAATGATGGAGAATCTTCTGGCAGTGAGTCTTTCCCCAGTGGTCAAATGGAAGCAGACATAGCTTCATCGAATAAGCCAGCAGTTTTGGATGATAATGACATTGAGATGACTGAGACACAAGAGTTTGGTGACGCTGTATCTGGGACAGATGCTGAGGAAGATTCTAATTTAGTTATTAATGAAGAGAATGAGGAAAATCATCCAAGGTCATCTCAAGAACTATTCCCTCGACCTCTATCCAATGGAAATATCAGTATCAAGCAGGAATATCCTGATGATTATGATGACAGCACTGGCAGTAGTGCAGCTTCAGATGCGGTAAATCTGGCCGATTCTGTTAAAAACTCTGAAAACCAGAAAGAGATAAGTCCTTCACCAATGTCAGAAACTAAATTGAATCGCAAGTCTTCCGGCACTAAACCTTCTTGTTTTGAACGTGTTGTGACTCCTGAAATTCCTTTCCGCAATAATGTCCCTTTCACTTGCAAAAGTTGTGGTGAAGTATACAATGACTTCGATGGCTTTGAATCCCACAGTACTGTGGTCCACCGGAGGTATGTGTGTGAGTACTGTGGCAAAATTTTCACTTCGAAACCAAACCGAGAGCGTCATGTTCGTTACCACACCGGTGAACGGCCATATCGGTGTGACCTCTGTGGACAATCTTTCTTCAGAGGAGATGACCTCAAATACCATCGCACAACTCGGCACTCAGATGTCCGACCATTTAAATGTAAAATTTGTGCATTGTACTTTTCTTGGCCGAAGGATTTGAATCGACATCTAAAGACTCACAGCATCAATGAAGTTTGAAAGTTATTTTTTAATATATTCATTTCAATTAGTTTCTCATGTGTGTGTGCATGCGCGCATGTGTGTGTGTGCATGCACGCATGTGTGTGCGTGTGCATGCGCGCATGTGTGTGCGCGCGCATGTGTGTGCGTGCGCATGCATGTGTGTGTGTGTGCGTGCGCATGCATGTGTGTGTGTGTGCATGTGTGTGTGTGTGTGTTTCTGGCAGTGAAAACTGCTTTAAAGTGCTTCAGCTATTACTGACCACCACAATATATGTCTCCATCTCTATTGAAATGTTGGTTGACGAGTAGGGCGAATTTGTTTTGTGTGAGTCAGCTAATTTGGGCCATAGTTTTTTAACCTTTTACCCATTCATTCTCCTTTACCCTGGGTGCGTCACTGCAAATACTATATAGGAGGGGTAGTTTGCTCTAAGCTATCTGGTGATTAACCTTCATCTCACTACAAGCTGTGTCCCCTTTTACATCTTTGCATTTGGGAAGCTATATTGTCAAAATACCGTCTTTATTATTATTTTTATTATTAAGATGGTGGCTGATAGAAACTAAATACTGCAAAGCATTTTGTCCTGCCCTCTACCATCCCTTTATGTTCTGAGCTCAAATCCTGCTCAGGTCGACTTTACTTTTCATCACTCTGAGGTCAACGTCTATTTAAATGCCACCACCAAATTTCAGACATTGTGCCAATGCAAGAAATCATGAAGATGCTGGAGTGGCAGAAATGGTGCAGTGCCTTGCAGTATTTAGTTACATCTTTGCTTTTCATTTTCTATAGTTAATAAAACAAGTACCAGTCATTTACTGGGGTTGTTCAACTACACCCCTTCTCTACAAATGTATGGACTTGTGTCAATCTAAGAAATCACCATTATCATTATTAAGATATAAATTTCTACATATGGCATTTATCTTTTCCATAATTTATCAAGAAAAATATATTTAAAAAAGATCTTATCCTAATTTGAATTTTATTTTTTAATTAATTTATGGAGTTAGACAACCACCACCTAACCCGTCCCCACCCATTTCTATAGGCTCAATTTGAAATTCCTATTTTTGGTGCTCTGGTGGCTGCTAAGTTTCCATAAATTGCCCATTCACTATTACCATTCCAGGCAGCTGTAAAAGATAAAGACATCAATATATATATATTTTTCATAATTATATTGTGTGGATGTGTGTATGAACCATATTAGCTTTGACCCACTTAATTCTTGGATAGTTTGGGCACTTAGCCACTTCCAGCCCACTTAATTCTTGGATAGTTTGGGCTTCTTAGCCACTTCCAGCCCACTTAATTCTTGGATAGTTTGGGCTTCTTAGCCACTTCCAGCCCACTTTCAAAACATTTTACTTTGGGTCATGAGTATTACTTTCCTTTTTAATTGATTTAATTTTTTTTTATAAAACACCTTTTTACTTAATTGTTTTGAGATTTAGATAAATGAAATAGTGACAAAAGAAAGAAATATTATAAAACAAACTATAGATTCTTAAATTTTAATATATTTCTACATCTTCTCAGCATCAACCAAGTGGTTGCTGTTTGGGCCCCATGATTTGGAGGTTTCATGCATAGCTGATTTATAGTTCATTTGCAAAATTGTATTGCGCTGTTTGCCTTAGGTCAGGCACCACAGTGGGTTTTTTTTTCTTTTTTCTTTTCTTTCTTTTTTTTTCCTTATGTTGTAAATTCAACTGTAAGCAATAACTTAATCATCAATCATTTGGTTCTCAGAAGACCAATTGATGAGTCACTTGAACCCAAGAGATTTTTAAATATACTTATGATGGTTCTAGGGAGCTACTAATAGTCTGCTGCCCTCAATCAGTTACATCTCGGCAGTGTGACTGATGTGTATGCTATACATGGCCTGATCTGATATTATCAGAGGCATATCAGATTGTTTTGCCAGGCTTGGTCCAAAATCTGAGTTTTTCCAATGGTATGTGTGTGGGGTGATTTTTAAAGTGGGATAGATGTGTTTAGCAATCTTCTACTATTGCAATATTTTGTAGTTTTGTACATTTTAAATAGTAGTTATTAAATAATGCTTGCCTTTTAAAACAAAAAAAATAGGGGAAAAAACGATCAATATAGAAAAGCAATGGAAGTTAACAAGATCATACTAAAAAGGTTAGGTAGCTCTTGATATCTCAAAAATTTTCCTCTACCATGAAATATGATTGAAGAAATAATTTGTTGGCTGCTCAGATGGGCTCTCTTCAACTATACCTACCTACAGTTTGGTCAATTAAATAAGACAACTATGGCAAACTAGATAATAGTTTCAAACATTTCAGCTTGTCTATTTGGAACTTTGTGGATGCATTTACCTTTTGAAGTTCATACTTGATGATGTGTCAATATGTATAATGCTCTACTACAACTGGTTTCCATCCCCCATGACCCATAAAGTAGGCCATCCTCTATTCAAACCTGACCAACTAGTATTGCTTCAACCAGCTAGATCTTGCATCTATATTAATGTTAGTTATAGGTGCCCACCTACTGAAAGACTTGACACGATCAGTTATTGTTAATATTTTCTTTTTGCTAGTTTATTCAAAGAATTCCTAAAGTAAACTCCAAATCCTCATACGGTCAGAGAGGAGTCTACAAAGTTCATTTTTGCTTGGTTCCACTTTTACTAATACATGGTTTTCTTATTTTTTCTTTTTACACCTTTATACTCCATTTGCATCCATACTGCCATTCTGGCTTGGGTTGGATATTCATGCAAATAGTCATTTGCACAGATTTTCTTAGTGTTAACTGTTTTAACACAAATGCATGTCTTCCTTTTCGCGTAAACTTGTTGTAATATTTACCCTTTGAGTGGTTGTCCTATAGTTTTTGGTTAAAATTCTCTGAAATTCTCGTATGGCATTCTTGGAATAATTTGTCTGTTTTCATGTAACGATTTAAAACCTTTCTCCCTTCATCTTTGACGTCCCTCTACACAGCCCTATTGTTTTGTACTCATTATTATGATTGCAGTTCTTTGAATTCTTTGGTGCTATATCTGTACATTTAGAATTCAAGTGTTTTGGATAAAGATGGGAAAAAGGTCACAAAAATAAAATTGTAGTGTTCAAGATTCAAATATGATTAGTGCCTTTATTTTATTTTTCTTACTGAAATTGTTTTAGAAAAAACTCATTGATGAATGCTGTGCAAAAATATTTTTTAAAATGGTTTGAAATTCTTCACTGTAAGTGCCTTGTGTATAATGTGTGTGTGTAATTATATA
>JAOPJM010001042.1:3450083-3461595 GCA_027124095.1 Muusoctopus leioderma | reverse complement strand
CACACACACACACACACACACACACACACACACACACACACACATACCTGCATAGATACATTTATTCATATGTATGTCTAGCAACACACACACATACACACATATCTATCATTGTTCAATAAATTATTTAAAACTCAATTGATTACATTTCACCATAAATTTCCCCACAATCAGTAGATTAATCTGAGATAATATTTTCTCTTCTTTTCCATTGTTTCCTGGAAATTTATCGAGAACCATTTCTGAAGAACAATACTTTTTTATTCAGCGAGATGATAGGTTTTCTGCAACTCTCAACAGAAAAGGTGAAGTGGCATGAAAAGCTGATAATGGCATCTGAGATATGCTGGTTGTTATTGTTTACCTCCAGTTCTGCCCTGATTTCACATATGTGATACCCTACAGTATTGGTATTTAATATGCAGAACACTCTTCTGTCGTATTTTTCCTCAACCATATTGTTGATATTCAAAATCAGCGTCACTACATTACTTCTATTTCTATATATGTTGATCAATCTTGGTCTTGCCAACTGAACAGAATATGCTTTGCTGAGAAGGTCTAATAAGACCAAAACATGTGTTTTGGTTCAGATGCACTCCAGTCTACATTGTCTATATCAGTCATGGACAACCTGTAGCCCTTTTGACTTTCTGTATGGCATGGATTCACGATGAACAATATCTCATGTGGCCCACTGGTCGAAAGAGATTGTCCTTGCTTGGTCTATATTATCCCAAAAATGTTGATCAACTGATCTCATTTAAGTTATCTCCCTTGTTGTATTTTTTATTTTAAAGACCCCTAGAGTTTTTGTCTACTAACTGACAGGTTAATCTCAGTTGATCAAAGTGTTTAAGCTCACTATATTGCATATGTGAGACCCTACTTTTTTTGTATTTAGAATGCACTCCACTGAGGTATTTTCTCTCAGCCTTATTGAGTAGATCCCTGTTGTTTAGCCCCAGTTCTGCCCTGATTCATTAGAGCCATGATCAAAGGCATTACAACCATAAACATTGCATCTTTCTTTTTCAGACACAGTATTGCTAGGACTACATTATCAAATATGTTCTACTTCCTTGTTTAAAATGGTAGGCTGCAATTTGAGGGAAATTTGCTATTTCTAGTTGGACAAGCGACCACACAGAGACTCCCTCATTAGCTTGAGTTTGTGAATAGTGTGAGGGCATATCGTTGAGATTGGACATCTGCTCTCTGAGCTTTCAACATACCAAACTTATCTACCCCTGTCTTGACAGGCATATACCACATCTTGCAGCAGTCTGGTAATATTCCCTGTTGAGTGGCCGGGAATGGTGGTGCTGCTGAGGAAATCTGCAAACAAGGATATCATAGTGAGTAATTTTGGCCCATAACTATGCTAATTACATAGTTAAACATCATGGCCAGGTGGTAGTAAAGAGGTTGATATTTGTTGTTGGTAGTATCATCAGAATTACATATACCTGTACGATTCCAAAAAGATCTATTCAGGATAACTTCTACCTCATGCAATACATTGTAGAGAAGGTTGGATGTAGATCTGGCTTTGGTGGGGCTGGTATCAATTTGGATCAATCTACAGAGTTCAATATGTCCAACTATCACTACCCGGAGGCTATGCTAAGTACAGTCAGTTTGGGTCCCATGTTCAGAGGTTGGATCACTTTATTGTACAGCAGTATCTGGTCACTGGTCACTGGTCACTGGTCACTGGTCACTGGTCACAGTAAATGGCTACCTATCAGAACCATATGGTATTACGTGCTCAATCCATCAAATATACCTCCTTTCACTGCTTCTATACCTTTTGACTCTTGAGCCTTTGCTACAGAAGTTAGATGTGTTAAGGGATATTCCACTGGACCTAGGACATAGGAGAGCAGTGTCTGCATATGTAGATGTGACATCACTGTCATGGTGTCAGACATGTTGGAAATCAAGGTGATTCACTCAAAAACTGAAGGAATACAAAGTGGTAACAGGAGCATGAATCAACCATGTCAAATTGGTGGGCTTGTAACTCAGCACCTGAGGAGGAAAGTCCATGTTAGCTAGTGCTTGTCTCTGGTCTGAGGGTCAGATTAAAGTGTTTGATAATCAATTACATGCTGTAAGGAAGAAACAAAGAAGAGTTCAATGTTTTGGACTGTGACCCTTTGTCAAGAAACACTATAAAGAAGCATGTCAGATAATGGCTGACAAAAGTAATAGAGCTGAATATTGTTTGTCCACAGAAGCAATTTCCCAGTCAAAGCAATTAATGTGTGAGAACTCTGATATATGTCTGTGTGTGTTTTCTTGTGAGTGTGTATGTATGTTTTATCGAGAATATGTTATTTATGTGTGTGTGTGTGTGTATAGATAAGTACATAAATGGCGGAGAAATTGCAGGTAGTTTTCCTGTTTGGTACTTATGGCAAGAGAAGTAGTATGGTAGAAAGAGCAGGTAGTTTTCCAGTTTGGTAGCTATGGTGAAAGAGGTAGTATTGTAGACATGTTTCAAAGGTCTGGGGATGTGCTTTTCCTCTCTGACTAAACTTTCAACTTCTTCACCTATGACTTGAAGCAGAAGTTGATGGTGGAGAGACAAATCCTGCCTTCTAGTAATTGTACTGAAAGGCTATTGTTGTTGTTGTTGTTGTTTAGCTCCAGCTCAACTGTGATCAAGCACACCTATGATCAAAGGTAATCCAAAAACTGACCATTCCATGTTTAAGGTTATGTAGTAATACATTATCTAATGTGTCCTTTCCTTAGTTAAGATGGTAGAATGTAATTTGAGGGCTATTTGGCTGCTTTTTTAGCAGGTCGAGTGACCATATAGAGGCTCCTTTGTTGACTGGTGAGTTTGGTGTTACTGAATGGATCTACTCTTAATTTTAGTTTATAGGTTCACAGCAAGGAGAAGGCACTGGCCTGGATGTTGTAGAGAGAGCAATCAGGGATTTGTGGGTGTATTGACATCACCTTCTGCTCC
This sequence comes from Muusoctopus leioderma, assembly GCA_027124095.1. Lineage (NCBI taxonomy): Eukaryota > Metazoa > Mollusca > Cephalopoda > Octopoda > Octopodidae > Muusoctopus > Muusoctopus leioderma. The sequence goes on along the minus strand of JAOPJM010001042.1, from coordinate 3,458,612 downwards.
ACACACCTAATGACTACAACCTCTTGGCAAAAAATCCCTCAACTTTCCTCAGATCACTTAACAATTATCATCACAACACATTCACAAATCAATGAAGAAAGCAAAAAACACTTTTACAAACTTCAAGAAACCTAATGGGATGAGTTCCACCAAGAAACAGAGTCAAGGTTTTTAAAATTCAACAACATCACAATAACTAGCATAGACACTACAGTACATACATTCAACAAAATAAATATAGACACATCCCCCCACCCCCAAACAAATCCCACAAGGTAACAATACAAAAATACACATCAGAAATATCATACAAACCCATCACTCTTCTATGCACACCCTCAAACATTCTGTAAAGACTAAACCTTGATATCACTAACCCACACATCTCCCTCTCTAAATCACAACACAGATTCAGACCACTACACTACTCACAAACCTAACACAGAGAATACATGATGGCTTCAACAAAAACAAAACTCAACATATACCATTCTAACTACCTTCAACATCAGCAAAGCTTTTGACACCATTCCTCACTATCCACTTAATAAAAAATACTCAACACCACCTTAAAAAAACAGCACAAAATGCTGACTAGAAAACTACCTGTCAGGCTGCCAAGCCTATGTAGTGTACAAGAACAACATTTCCAGAATTTGCAGTTTCCCAAATGGAATACCGCAGGGATCCATTCTCTCACCCACATTCTTTTCAACCTATACCTACATGACCTTCGCACACCTCCTCAAAACATACAGACAGCCTCATATGCAGATGACATCACACTCACATCCTCATACCACTTCAGACACTGCTGCACAACTACTTGTCTCCAAAACAACAGACTTAAAGCAGCACCCACCAAATTCACTGTTTCCATTTTTACCAGCAACGTCAAATACTACCAGCCATTACACACAACAACATAAACATACCACATACATAGAAGATAAAAAATACTAGGGGTTACATAAAACACCCCCAAAACATTCACAACACACAGAGAATACAATTACACACATACTTAGAGCAATCACAGGTACCACATTTGGCCAACAGAAAGAAACAATACATTAGATCCATCATGGACTCTGCTAGTCTTAGCTGGGCCACAAATCTCTCCTCAACAAACCACAATAAACAAAGTATACAAAAACAGTACACTATACATTAGAACAGGTTGTACACAGACCACTTACACAATGAAACAAAAATACTAAAAATGAAAGACCACCTGGACATGTGAGGGGTACTGTTTGTTACTGCAACAAAGCTTCAACCCCAACAGAGCCTATCACTACATAAAAGACCAGCTTTAAACATGGGATGGTTATGGCTGGAATGCTTTTGATCATAGGTCTGCTCAATCAGGGCTAAACAATAACAAACAATGAGGGGGCCACTACATTTTTCTCTACCTGGTAAAAATAACAGCCAAATCTTTTCAAATAATATCCTACCATCTTAAAAAGAAGCATGTATTGGATAGTGTAGTTCTAGATAGATAAGATGGGATGGTCACGACTGGAACATCTTTGAACATAGATCTGTTGGATTATTGCTGACCTGGGGCTAATCAACAACAACAGCAACAACAACAGCAGCAGCAGCAGCAGCAGCAACTACAATAACAACATAATCACCACTACTACCACCACCACCACTACCACCACCACCACCATTACTACTGACAACCGAAAACAACAACAATAACAACAACAGTAACAATAACAACAAGCAAAATCTACCAAATATAAATAATCATAAAATGCAAAATTCTGAAGGGAAGATAAATGAGCAAATTAATTAAAAATGATAATTACTGTATTAGTCATTATTATAGCCATTATCACCACCAATAGCATCATTGTCATTGCAACCATCCTCCCTCATCTTCTAACATTACTACCCACAGCTATCATCAACATTACCAGCCACACAACTATCGTCATCATCATCAGCAACACTTCATCTCTGATTTCTTATCATTCATCATCATCATCAGCAGCAGCAGTAGCAGCAGTAGCATACTCACCAACACCATCAGCAGTAGCGGCAGCATAACGGCTACCACCACCACCACCACCACCACCATCACCACCACCAACAACACCAACACCAACAGCAACATCAACAACAACAACACCACGACCACCATGACCACCACCACCACGACCACCATGACCACCACCACCACGACCACCACCATCACCACCACCACCACCACCACCTTCATCATCATCATCATTATCATCATTACCACCATCATCAACACTAGTTTAAAGAACTTTGATAGGAGTGTGAGTTGGATTGGTGTGCAGAGCAATAGATATAAAACTTACATTTATGCACCTACACCCATACACAACATGTACACACACACACACATCAACTGTCATGCTTTAGGGAGAAGACAGTGAGAGTGAGAGAAAGGTAGAGTGAGAGAGAAAGAGAGAGGGGGAGAAGTTAACTGAGAGAGTGAATAATAGAAATAGAGTAATAAGGAAGGAGAGATATAGAGACATAGTAACACAGAGAGAGGGAGGGGGGAGAGATAGGGGGATGGATATGGAGGGGAGAGAGGGGGATGGGTGAGAGAGTGTAGAGAAGGAAAATTAAAATGAAAGACAAGAATGGGCAGAGAGACCAAGAACGATATAGATGGGAAGAGAGGAGGATGTAAGATAGAGAGGTAGAGGAAGAAATGGAGAGAATAAGATACAAGAGACAAAGAGAGGAAGAGAGAGAGAGAGAGAGAGAGAGAGAGAGAGAGAGAGAGAGAGAGAGAGAGAGAGAGAAGTGAGAAAGGTTAAAGTGTGGAGGTGATGGGTCAAGTGTATAAAATAGATCTTGAAGTAACTATGACAAGCTGACAACTTTCACACAAAATACAAGATGAAGTATTGAGGTAACAGAATGACATCTTTCATTTCAACAGTTCATCATGTTTTTCACAAAGCTGTTCTGTTAAGAGTGGTGCTCACCACTCTAGTTCAAGTAAGACTCTTCACTCACGTTGCAAGCTCTCACTAGGTGCTAAGTGTGCTGCCCATGTATGTATGGTTTGTTTTGAAAACTCTGGCTACACAAACAGCAACTGATGAGTTATTGAGAGAGAGATTTATCTAAGTCTCCAGTTGGAGTGGGTCTCAACTGTACTCAACTGGTAAGTTCTCATTAGGTGCCAAGTATGGAAACACCTTGGTACAAAAATAATATTCACTAAGTAGTTGGCAGAGATAGCTATCTGAGTTATTGTTGTTTGTATGACTACCAGCCATAACCAAGCAGACATATGATCGAAGGCATTCCAGCCATGACCATTCTGTCTCTTTTTTACATATAGGGTGTATAGGAACACATTATCCAATGTGTGCGTTTTTAAGACAGTAGAGTATGATTTGAGAGAGATTTGACTGCTATTTCTAGCAGGTCAAGCAGCCACATAGAAATCTCCATCATTTGCTCATAAATATCTGGGTTGTTCCTGTTGGTGTTTGACAACAAAAACAAAATTCCCCAAATCAGCCATGACTGAGCAGATCTATGATTAAAGGTGTTCCAGCTGTGACCATACAGTTAATAATCCAAGGGAAACAACTTTGAAATGAACTTTATTCAAATGACTTCCCTTGGATTTGCTCTCCATAAGGAGGGAGTTTTGAAAAGAACTGTTTTTCCTAGGAGACATTACCATTGTGTTTGTAGCTAAAACTGCCTTGGTAACATTTGGTAGCAGTCCATAGTTAACAAACTGGCTTCAAAATGTCTGACTCCAGGAAAGAAATGCAAATCTGGAAACTGGCCTCATCATTGGAGTTGAAGAAGTAAGCACTGACTCATATTCCTGACTCTTGAAGGCAAAGCCAGAGAAGCCATCTTAGAAATGGATATTAACACATTAAATGCCGATGATGGAATGCAACAGCTTTACCAAAAGTTGGACACTCTCTTCTTAGAAGACTTGAATCAATCGGCGTTCAACACCTATGGATGTTTTGAACAATATAAATGACCAAAGGATGCATCAGTAAATGACTACCTTATTCAGTTTGATCATCTTGTTGCAAAACTCAGGGTCATAAAATTATTTTACATGAACTCATCCTCGCTTATAGGGTGTTGAAAAGTGTGAATTTGACACCGGGAAATGAATGATTAGTGAAAGCTACTGTTGGTGAGTTAACTCTGTTGGCTATGTCGAAACAACTGAAAAACATTCATGCACAGACATACTCCCAACACTATGCACAGACATACTCCCAACATTATGCACAGACATACTCCCAACACTATGCACAGACATACTCCCAACATTATGCACAGACATACTCCCAACATTTTGTCAGAAACCAACGCTGCATCGGTTGTATCGGTTGTATTAAAAGAAAATTTGGATGTTGCCTATAACGAAACGCTAACAGATTCCAACAGTAGACTAGAGATGTCAACAGATGTCTGTTATGGTTGCTGGTCACATAAACGTCCTTCCCAACCTCCAAAGCATCGTAGTAGAGACAATCGAGGTGAAGTGGGGTGTAATATAAAGGTAAATCTGACAAGATCTGATGGTAAGGTCTCCAAATGCTATGTTTGTGGCTGTACTTTCCACTGGGCTAATAATTGTCCATACACCGATAGCATGAAAAGTAAACAAGACAGCCAAACAGATCATTATACATCTGTAACCAACATAGTGTTAATGAACCAACAAAAAGAGAATGATGCTCCCACATTTTTGGGAGAAACAATAGGTTCTGTAGTCCTGGACAGTGATACTTCTGGAACTTTTTGAGGAACGAAGTGGTATGAATGTTTTTTGGATACATTACCACATCAGTGAGAGTAAATATCAAGATCCGAGAAGGTAAAAGAACATATAGGTTTGGTGATGGAGAAAGACTGGAATCACTGTATAATGTCACTCTGCCTTGTGTCATTGCTGGTATCAGAGTCAATATTGTTACTGATGATGTTAACTCGGAAATTCCACTTTTGGTAAGCAAAGCCACCATGAAAAGAGCCAAAATATGCCTCAACTTTGAAAATTACAGTGCGGTGATATTGGGAAGAAAACTTGAGTTGCGATGCACTTCGCCTGGTCATTATTATATTCCCATCACCAGACCTTTGCCAGAGAGAGGTAAGTGTAGTCAAATATTATTCATTAAAGAAATTACCACCAAAAGCAGATCAGAAAAAAGAAAGATTGCAACAAAGTTACATCAACAATTCAGCCATCGCAGTGGTAAAAAGTTGTGACCTAGTTAAGGATGCTGGAATTAAAGATATAGAATTTATGAAGATTTTACGAGAACTTCCTAATTCATGTGAAATATGTATTTGATACAAGAATACAGAACCTAGACCTATTGTTAGGTTCTCACAGTGATCATATTTTAATGAAACTGTTGCTATGGACATCAAAGAAATCAGAGGTAATAAGGTACTACACCTTGTAGATCATGGAACAAAGTATAGTGTTGGATGTCAGGCTTTGTAGTAAAGAAAGTTCTGATATTCTTAGTGCTTTCTTCAAACACTGGATAACATATTTTGGGACTCCAGGTTGAATTCTGACTGATAATGGCAGGGAATTTGATAACCACTCCTTTCGAAACATGGCACAGAACTTGAATGTTGTGGTACATAGCACCGCTGCTCAGAGTCCATGGAGCAATGGGATGAATGAACGATATAATGTCATGTTGGGTGAAATGGTGAAGAAAACAATCGAAGATACAGGCTGCTGTTTTAAAGTTGCTCTGGCATTAGTGCCAAAAATTCACTTTATAATGTCCATGGGTACAGCCCAAATCAGCTTGTTTTGGGAAGAAATCCCAACCTGCCTTCTTTTCTAAATGATAAACTCCCTGCATTAGTAGGTATTTCCACCAGTGAAATTGTGGCAAGTAGCCTGAATGCTATGCATGTTGCTAGGAAAGACTTCATAAAGTGTGAATTTTCAGAGAAATTAAGATGTACACTTCGTCACAAAATTAGGACAAGTATAGCACAGACTTACAAAGATGGTGATATGGTCCTATATAAAAGAAAGGAGTGTGATAGATGGCTTGGTCCAGGAACTGTCATTGGCTGGGAGAATAAACAAATGATTGTTAAACATGGAGGTACATATGTAAGAGTGCATCCATCCCGGTTAGTGTCCTATCCTAAAGTATATGAAAGTTCTTCAAGAGATAACCAGAATAATTAACTTACTACCCCACAAAACAGGTGTAATGAAACCTCAAAAGTATCTATCTATGAAGAGAATGTTATTGATGTTGAACCAGAAACTCCAAAAGAAGATGACAATGTTGAACAACATCAAACTATGAGAGCAGCAAGAAGTAGACCACCTAAACAAAACTCTGTTCCAAAGATAATTGAGCTTCCCAAATCAGGACAAACTATCATGTGTAGGCTTGCACATGATGAAGATCCAGAATGGAGGACGTTGAATGTTATAAACAGGGCAGGTAAAGCAAAAAGCAAAAACAAATACTTAATGAATGTAGTTATGGAACAAGGTGAATCATTTTAATTGGATTTTAAACATGGAGTATCTGAATGGCAAACAAAGGATGATGAATAAACAACAGAAGCTGAACACACTTCTTCAGATGAGGGAAATATAATGATTTCCTCCTCAGATGATGATTTAGGCAAAGTAAAGAAAAAGGAATTCTTAAGCTAGAAAGAAAATCAGGTTTAAACATAAGTACATAACCAAGGTAAACCCAAGATATCCACAGGATGGATTTATACAAATAAAAAGGTCAATGGCAAACACATTTGTAAGGCTAGACTTGTGGTGAGAGGCTTTCAGGATAGAGATGCTGGTAATATTAGAAATGACTTCCCCACATACTCTAAAGAAGGTCTACACATAGTATTGGGGGTTATGGCAGTTCATGGCTGGACATGCAAATCAATAGACATAAGGACTGAATTTTTACAGAGCAGACAACTAGACATATTGGTTTACTTAGATCCTCCTCAAGAGGCCAATGTACCTCCAGGTAACATTTGGAAACTCTTAAAATGTGTATATGGTTTAACTGATGCTTCAAGATCCTGGTACCTGACAGTCAGGGAAGAATTAATGAAGTTAGGAGTAGTAGCTTCAAAATATGATCAAGCAATATTTACATAGTATCATGGAAACAAATTGCATGGTATAATTGCTACTCATATTGATGATTTCTGCTTTGCAGGCTCTAAGTCTTTCCAACCGAAGTTATAGACAGGCTTCATAAATTATTTAAAGTCAAATCTGAAGAAGTAACAGAGTTTCAGTATATTGGACTAGATATTAAAGAGAATGGGGAGAATATTACACTTGGACAAGATGAATACATAAAGAAACTAAAATATATTCCAGTTGGAAATAACAGAAACATAGAAGACAGAATATCAACAACAGAGATTACAGAAATTAGGCAACTAATAGGTCAACTAAATTGGTTAGCCAAACAAACTAGACCAGATTTGAGTTATGATGTCAGTCAGTTAAGTTCCATTTTAAAACAGGAAAATGTAGAATGTATTAAACAAGTTAACAAAATAGTAAAGAAAGCAAAAAAGAAAAAAATTCCAAATTGTTATTTCAGGACTGGGAAACCTAAATCCTTTACAAATAGTTGCATATACTGATGCCTCTTTTGCCAATCTGAAAGATGGGGGATCACAGAGAGGCTATATTATATTTCTGGTTGGTAGCAACAATAAATATATACCCATCGCTGGGCAATTCAAACGCATTAGAAGGATTATTAAAAGTACGCTAGCTTTGAAAACGCTGGCAATGGTTGACATGGTGGAAGCATGTGTTTCTTTTTTTATTGAAAACTATTATTGGAACTGTTACAGTTAGAGGATAATATAGAAAATATAAAAGTAACTTGCAAAACAGACAATTCCTCTGCCTCTATGATGCAGTATACTCAACAACACACATTTTAGACAAAAGACTCCGCATAGAGATGGCTTTCCTCAGAGAAATGATAGACAGAAAGAAAATTGCATGAATTTCATGGATACCAAAAGACATGCAAGTTGCTGACTCCTTGACAAAAAAAGTTCCTTTAAGATCATTGGGTTTATATCAGAGCTTAAAGAATCCTAAGTTTAATTGATACCACTACATCCTTCATTGGGTTATATCAGAGCTTAAAGAATCCTAAGTTTAATTGATACCACTACATCCTTCATTGGGTTTTTATCAGAGCTTAAAGAATCCTAACTTTAATTGATACCACTACATCCTTCATTGGGTTTATATCAGAGCTTAAAGAATCCTAAGTTTAATTGATACCACTACATCCTTCATTGGGTTTATATCAGAGCTTAAAGAATCCTAACTTTAATTGATACCACTACATCCTTCATTGGGTTTATATCAGAGCCTAAAGAATCCTAACTTTAATTGATACCACTACATCCTTCATTGGGTTTATATCAGAGCTTAAAGAATCCTAACTTTAATTGATACCACTACATCCTTCATTGGGTTTATATCAGAGC
>JAOPJM010001042.1:3413541-3424973 GCA_027124095.1 Muusoctopus leioderma | reverse complement strand
TCACGAATTATCATGTATGAATTAAGTTGTCCCCAGCTGTGTTGCACGAAACAACAACTTAGAAGGTGATGCCCTACAGCCGATCTCTATTCTACATAGAATCCGCTCTTTGAAGGCAAACATGACCTGGAGTGTGAACAGAAAGTGAATGATGTACGAGAGGGCAGAATGGAAAGAGTATGAGTATGGGCATGATGGGGGAAGCAGTGATTGGAAGGTAGTGGAAGAAGAATGCGAGAAAGATAGTGGTAGCTACATACTGAGTGTTGGCAGCGGTTGGATAGAAGACAGTATGATTAGCAGCAGTGTAGATATGTCATAGATGTGTTAAGGTAGAAGAGGCTACGTGATGGATCGCATCAGAGGTGAGAGTGCTATATGTCCTCTATGAGACACATGAGGAGAATAATTAGAAGGTGGTGGATGAGTATGGACAGAAGCAATGCCAACCTAGCAGTGATGGAAGAGAGGTAGACTGATAAAAGGTGTGATGATGGTGGGTGGAGTGATGATGATAGTGCATGAAGCTGGATGAGCAGCACAAACTATCACTTGGGACACAGGTGGTGTAGTACAGAGAATAGGATACAGGACAATAAATCAGAGCGTAGAAGATAGATCAGAACTTAACAGGAAGTGCTACAACCCTTGTATCTCTCACCAAATATACTCCTGTTAAGTTACCATCTATCTTCTACCCTCTCATTTATTACCACCTATCCTATTTGCTGTACTCATATATTAAAAATAATAATTTCTAAGCAACCCCAGTACTTGACTGGTACTTATTTTATCGACTCTGGAAAGGTAAAGTCAACCTTGGCAGGATTTGAAATTAGAATGCAAAGGGACATAAGTAAACACCACAAAACATTTTGTCCATCTACTCTACTGACTCTGCCATCCAATAATAAAGAGTCTTGAAAACAAGTCACATTAAATACTTTGTAGAAAAAACAACTAGATCGATCTCCAAGTAAAATGTGTTACAAAAATAGTGAAAGTGTAACACATTACATAAGTGAGTGCAGTAAATTAGCTGAAGGAATCTAAGAGAAAGCAAAATAATGTTGCACAGATTCTTCATCATCATCATTATTCTTATGTCCACTTTTCCATGCTGGCATGGACTGGCCAGGACTTTTTGAAGCAGTTTTTTTACAGCCAGATGCCCTTCCTGATGTTTACCCTTGTAGCAGCCTCTTACAACATGCATGGATGTGGTGTACCTATTCTAAAAACCAGGATGTACACAGTAATAGATACTGGAAATTATGCGAAAAATATGAATTGACAGAGAAATGTTATGAACAACAGACACTTCCAATATAATCAAACGTAAGTTCATCAAAAACCTTTAAAATGTTGCCAGTGAATGTGACAATATAAGAGAGGGGAGACTTCATCTTGTGAATAATAATAAAAAAACAAGAGTATGTGAATTAACACCGCAATACTGGTAAAATTTGAATCGGGATCAAGGAATAAAAAAAAAAGATAGAGAAGTGTCAGGATTAAACTGCAAATATATGGTCACTAAATGTAAATGTAATACCAATAGAGATAGGATCATATGGTCTCTAAATGACTAGACAAATGGCTAATTGAAATAGGAATAAAAAAATAGAACAGACTGTCTTTAAAAAAATACTTTGAATACTGAGAAAAATGTTGGTGATCTAAATTAAGCACCAAATTAATTAGGTAGAAAAGGTATTAGGACCACAAATTTCAGTTTGTTATTTCTGATTAGAGAAGGTACATCATCCAGATAGTGATACATTGCTAAAGTGATATGGGTATCTCTACCTAACCTTTCAGAGATTCCACTACTTAATCATACTTTCTGTACAAATACTTGCGAGCACAGACTTACTTCCTTTCAACAACCATGTTTCAAGCATTAGTTAATCTCTGGCCCTACTACCATCTCATATTCCTCCAGTTTGGTGCACACCATATTGATTTCCTAAGTAACAGGTAAACAGCAGTCTCCTGTAGGGTCTGGGTTTAAACCAAAACCCCTTAGCACCTCCAAGATTCACAGAGAAAGCTTAGGAATTAGCACATACAGGAATGAAGAGAAGAAGTGTCCTTGTCAAACAGAACATGATATGAAACATCTCCACTGAGCAGATGTTGCTGAAAAATAACGGTGTTCCAACACATTGAGATGGGTTAAAAAGAAAAACAGTAGTTTCTATCTGTTTTTTTTATAGCTCATCTTAATGTATTGAAAGACCACTTCTTTAAATGTCAAAAGGGCACATGAAAAAGGACATTAGAAAACAATACAAAATAGACAAAAAACAGAAATGTTATTCCGAATGCTAATTCATACACACTCTTTCTCTCTCTAAGAGTTAACCAGTGACTGAATTCCCACTAATAAATGATATTATCTCTGAATCTAATTAAGTAGCATTTTTCAGTATTAGGATTTCATTTGGTGGGATATGTCAGTATTAATTTATAACCTTTTGCATAAGTGAATTAATTATATTAATGCAAGCAACATAATATATATAGTATCAATTTTACTAGTATTTTACTGAAGTGTATAAAATATTGGTAATATTTTCAAGCTAAAGGTCACTAACAAACCTATGTAAATTAAAAAAGGTAATATCAGATTCAGCAAAGATATGGGAATAACTAACACTTAATCACTCTAATCTATAAATTCCTAGAGAATATTCTTCCATTTTACCAATGGAAAACAATGACGGTAAAGTGGAAATAAGTGAAGGATGAGAGAGAGAGAGAGAGAGAGAAAAGGTGTATAATGTAGTTATAAAAATAAGCTGTATTCATTGAAAGTCAGATCTGCTATTAATAAAATATTGAAAGCTTTTTTAATCTCCCTTTGAATGAAAAAAATGTGTGTGCATCTTCAAATACAAACCTACACATGCACTTTTATAGAAGACTTTATTTTTATTTTACCTTCTTCGAAATATTCCTCAGGGAGTTCGGACAAACCAAGATTGGGATCAATTTCCTGAAAAATAAGTGAGACTATCATAAGGATCACTATTTCTTTTGCCAAGGCAAAAGAGCAACATTTTGTAAGGGAAGAGGGAAAAGAGAAATCATCCGCAGTATATTATTGGCACTTATTTTATTGACCTCAGCAGAATGAAAAGTAAAGTTGGTTAGAACAGGAATTTTTTCTCAGAATAGTGAAGTACCATCATTTTTATATTATAAAGATTGCAGACTAGCTCCCTGCATCATCATAAGTCAATGTATCAAACAAAAATGCCGTATGGTATTTATTCTGTGTGAGTTATGTTCCTTTACACCTAAGTAGATGTAGCTACTTGATAAATAGAGATCAATAAAGAATTGGAGTCAATACAATCAACTAAAATCTCTAAAGGCATGGCCACAATCCAAAGACTGAAACTAGTAAAAGAATAATATACATAGGATTAGTAATTATTATAATCTAGTAACATTGCAAAAAGCTGGCCTAGTAGTTACAAACAGCAAAATAGGTAAACATACACAGTGGTATGAAATAACACATTGCTAGCTAATCACTGCACCATGTTTCAAAGAGCTATTTCTTCACTTGTTCTTGAGTCTTTAGTTTGTTTATAGATTCAGCTGTGTAATGTTTTATGCTGTTCCTTCATGGAATAATTTTATGGCAGAAAATGTAATTTGCCATTAGTTACTCCTAGGCTTGATAAGTTAACCAGTTATTTTTTACTGGATCAACTTCATTTTGACATTTCAAAACCCAGACAATAATTCATCATTAATGTTATTGTGACATACAAAAGAGAGGACTTTGCCTTTGTAACTTCTGTCAAAGTGTTGGCAGTTCTGATTTCGTAAGTGGTGCTATCCCTAACTATCAATCACCTAGTTCACCTAGCTGCAAATAGCTACCATGGAAATGAACACTTCACCACAGCATATTGCTGGAGCTTTGTATAACTGCTTGCAGTGCTGAGCTTAAATTCTTCAATGAGCTGAGCTTGAAGTTGGATGGGCTCTTCTACAAGGCTAACTTACTCTGTTATACCGCATGAAGACAAATGCATTCAGTGGCACACCAATGTAACACATTTTATTACAATATTTCTTGAACCAAAACATCATCAAGAAGAAAAATATAATGCAACCAAAACAAATCTCCCCACCTCAATGATTCAGTTGGAATTAAAATAGTCAATTTAATAATTTGAAAAAAACTTACCATTGCATACAGGTTGTGAAACCCATTTACTTGACTAGGTACCTTAGAGAACTTTTGATTGAAAGCATCAGATATGTTGTGCGCTGGATCAGTGGAAATGATCAGAACAGTATCACGTACTTTAGCCAGTTCAACAGCCAGGCAACAGCTGGAATTAAGAGAGAGAGAGAGAGAGAATAAGTGAGTGAGTGAGTAAGAAAAAGAGCTTGCAGTTTTAGTCAAGATCTCACAAATTACATCTGAATGTCTGTATTTCATACATTAGATTTTGTCTTTAGTGTTTTTAGTTGAGTAAAAGGAGTTTGAAAATTCATATATATTGCTAGCATGATGCATATGTAAACAGTCAAGAAAGAAGATTAAAAAATGCTGTTCTTGTTGAGCACCAGGTTGAAGCCAGCCAAACTTCGCCGACATTTAGAAAAGAAGCATAAAGAAAACATGAACAAACCTGTTGAATATTTTCAAAGAAGACGGCAAGAACTACTTTCACGACAAGAATCAATAGAAAAAATAGCAACTGGCTGTGATAATAAAAATGCTGTGTTTGCATCGTATGATGTGTCTCTTTTAATAGCAAAGAGTGGAAAACCACACACAACAGCGGAGGAACTAATTCTGTCTGCTGCCTAAGCAATTGCCTCTAGAATCCATGGAGACAAAGTAGCAAGGGATTATGATATGATTCCATTACCAAACAACACTGTGAAGCGGCGAATAGAAGACATGCCTGATAACGTTAAAAATCAGTTGGTGAAAAGAGTGCTTAAAAGTGAATACTATTCCTTACAATTAGATGAAAGTACTAACTGTGCCGATTTGCTTGCATTCATACAGTATGAATTCAATGGTACGATTAGTGAAGATTTTTTGTTTTGCCAATCATTGCCAACACATACAACCGGTGAGTCTATTTTTAATAGTTTAAACGATTTTATAATTGAAAATGAAATTGGGTGGTCAACATGCGTAGGAGTCAGTACTGATGGGGCTCCTGTAATGTCAGGAAAATATAGAGGACTCAAGGCAAATATTCAAGGTATAATACCAAATGTCAAATAGACTCATTGCTGCATACATAGAGAAGCATTGACAGCAAGAAACATGCCAGGAAAATTGAAGACGACACTGGAGGAGGCAGTGAAAGCAATTAATTTTATAAAAGCTCATCCGTTAAATTCTCGTATTTTTAGTGTTTTTGTGAGGAGATGGGCAGTGCCCATAAACAACTGCTCTTGCATTCTCAAGTGCGTTGGCTGTCTCGCGGTAAAGGACTTACCCGCATATTCGAGTTGCGTGATGAAATAAGATTGTTTTTTCATGAAAAACCATTCCATGGGAGCGAGTGGTTCAATAACATTTTGTGGCTAGCTATGGTGGCATATATGTCTGACATTTTTACATACTTGAATAACCTAAATTTGAGCCTACAAGGGAGATCCGTAACGATTTTTAAAGATGAAGATAAAGTGGAAGCCATAATTATGAAATTATACTTGGGGTCTGAACGTCTGCAGAGCGGTGTGTTTGAATCCTTTCTGACACTCTGGAACTTTCTTGCAACGTCTGATGATGACTTCTCTGAAGAAATAAGAAACCTTTTCATTCAGCACTTGCAAGGTTTAAAGAAAGGTTTTAAGGAATATTTTCCTCTTCCAGATACCAATAACAAATGGATTAGGGATCCATTTCATGTAAATGTAAAAACTGTTAAATATTTAACTTAATGCCATTCCTAACTACATATTTATGTGAGCAGCCTTTCTCTCAGCTGTTTTATATAAAATCCCAAAACAGAAACAGGATAAATGTGGAACCTGATCTCCGCTTAAAACTGACTACCATTGCACCTGAAATCCAGAACATAGTATCAACAAAGCAGCATCAACTGCCTCATTAAACAAGTAATTTTTTTTAAATATTACCATTTATTTAATTGCATATTTAATTACATATATCTGTCAATTGAGAGATAAAACTGGGAAAACGAGTTTGCAGTTAGTTAATAAAATCAGCTTGTTGAGTAAACAGACTTTCAAAAGTCCGCGAGAGAATTCATCTAAATACAAGGGGTCCTTGGTAGTGAAAAGGTTGGGAACCACTGTTCTAGACACTAATGATAAAAACAAGTAACAGATTTGTGTTTATCTGAAGCAGGTATGATGGCCATACGAAAGGTTTTGGTAATGGTGAAAACCCTGTAACTTGAAACAATAAATTTTAGTAGTATAAGATTTGCGATAATGTCATCAGTTTGTCCCCAAAATAAATTGATAATTGCTGAAAAGGTCAGTATCAAAATTTGATTTAATCTATTGAAGATTATTCTCAAAGAATACGCGAGTCACTTCGTTTTTGCGAACTTTATAAAATTGGAACTGAAGAACACAGCGCAGAAGATGATATGATTCAAACTCATAGACGGCATGCAATAATCTGAGCAGCGTGTTACAGCATTAGAACATTTTCAGTCAGGTGATCCGAAGTTGAATGCATGAATTGAATTCATTCAACAGCTTGAAATGATTTGTAACTTTCAGACGATTGTAAAAAAATGTAAGGATGATCTTTATGATATCACTGGGTTACATGTTGATAGAAACAAGTATAAAACTGATTATAAATGTAGCTTTTGTTAATATAAGCTTGCATCGTCAAAATGTCCTGCATTTGGTAAAACATTTATTAAGTGTGGAAAAAAAGAATTACTTTAAGGCAGTATGTAAATCTACAAAAACCATTGAGGTAATTACAAAGAAAGATTATGCAAGTATTTATGAAATTGACATAAAAAACTCAAATGATCAATGTGAAACTCAATAATGTTAATGTTAAGATGCAAGTTGACACTGGCAGTCAGGTAACTATAATACCTCAGCATTTCTGGATGAATTTGAATAAACCAAAATTAAGAAAGTATAATCTCAAACTGAAACAATTTGATGGATCACCCATTGTAATTTTTGGAAAATTTGACGCATTAATAGAAACTGATAAGAGAATAGAGGTTGTGAATGCTAATGCTGCTGAATGTAAAAATCATGGCTTACTTAGTATGGACGTAATGAATGTTGATAGTTCAATATTAATTCTTGAGAATGAAGCTTCAGCACAGATTGGGAGATTAAAAGGTTTTTAGGTTAACATTCTTCTCAAAGGAAATATCAGGCCATGTTATTTTGAGGCAAGACCATTAGCAATACACATTAAGCCATTAGTCATAACGAAGCTGAGGAAACCAATTAATGAAGGTTTTTCAGAAGAAGCCCCCCCCCCAGTGAGTAAGTGGGCCTCTCTTTTAATGGTTGTGCTAAAGGCGGATGGAAATCTCAGGATATATGGAAACTATAAAGTAGGTCTAAATGAAAGCATTTGTTCAGATTCTTATCCAACTTCAAATACTGAATCGAGATTTCATTCTTTTTCTGGCATGGATTATTTTGCTAAATTGGATTTAAAGTTGGCATATCATAAGATAGAAATGAGATCTGAAGCAAGAGAAGTTATTATGATAAATACACCAATGGATCTTTTAAGATGAATATGTCTTCCATACGGTATTAAAACAGCCAGTACTATGTTTCAGAGAGTAATTGAACATGTTGTTGGAAATGACATCGATATTGTTATTCGTTATCTGATGATGTATGTATTGGTGCTAACACTGTTGGAAATCATCTATATATGAAGGTAAATATGATCATAAAAAGGTTTAAATTACTAGACAAGCTGATCAATAGAACAAATTCGGTATTAGACTGACGAATTGTCTTCTTTTTTTGGGGGGGGGTTATAAACTGACAAAGGAGGCTGTATCATTAGACCATCGTTTAGTAGTGAGAATTATGAATGTAAAACTGCCAAAAGACAAGAAGCAATTACAATCTTTTTTCTGATTTGTTAATCTCTATGGAAGATTTATTGATCATTATTCAGACTGCATATCGTCTCTTGTATCACTTCGTAAACTTGGTATCCCATTTTCATGGGGAGTTCACCAACAAAATTCATTTGAGCATATAAAGCTGTTGTTAGTATCAAAACCAGTGGTGCAGATTTATTGTCACGAAATAAGTTAGCTTAACAACTGATGCAAGTGGAAAGGCTATATCAGGAATACTTTCATAAAACGACCATCCTGTATTATATTTATCAAGAACATTAACTACAGAAACAAGATACTCAAATATTGAAAGGGAAACCCTGGTTATTGTGTCGTGTACTTGAAGAGCACGGCATTTTCTGCTGGGTCAAAAATTTAAAATTGGTCTCAGATAATAGACCACTAAAATTTATCTTTAGCAAACATTATGGTCTTCCGAAAGTAGCATCTACATGTATTTTAAGATGGGCCTTACGCATGGCAGTATTTGATTATGAAATATATTATGCAAAGGAATCTCAAATACCACATGTTGATGAATTATCACATTAATGATGTTAGTTTCGATGACAATAATCAGGATCATGATGATTTTTTCATCCATCTTGTAGAAACTGATGTTATAAGACGGGAAAGTGAAACGTTGGAGACTGCTAATGATATTATCTGGTATATAAAAAATAAAAAAATTGATAATAATTGGACCAATTGTTTTATTGTTGAAAGAACATTTATGTCATTAAAAAACAAGTTAAAGTTGAAGATGGTATCTTGAATAATTGAAAATTAATTGTTCCACTAACCTGTTTGAAAACATTAATGATAAAAGCTGTGCCTGATTATATACATTGTGGTTCAAATGCAACAAGGAATCAGTTGAAATTAGAAGCATGGTGGCCAGCATACCGTGAATATGCGGAACGATATGTAAGATGATGTCCGACATGTGCCAGAATATAACCGGAATTACCTCTCACAGTGCACACATGGCCCCCAAATTATGGACTGTTCTTAAAACTTGTTGATACACACTATGGGTGGCCAGGAGTAAGAAGAGTTAAGAATACAGACGCAGAAACTGTTATGTAGGTATTAAGAACTATTTGCCGGAAATGGTGTTCCAGAAACATTGGTGTCTGACAATACGTATGAATTTTGTGATAATAACTTGTGTACGTAGCTTGCTAAGAATGGGTGTAAACCTATCACAACGCCTCCATATCATTCAGAATTAAATCGAATTGCTAAATTGTCGCAAGTATTAAAATGGGTTTAAAATCATATTTACCAAGTAAAGGTTCTATTAATGCATATTTGAGTCGCATGCTTTGGGGTTTAGACTTCTTAGTCCATTTGGTTTGATGGGCGGACAAATAGGAACAGAGATAACAATGTCCTGTTAAATTGCTAGGAGTGTTATATATGTAGAGTTGTCTGTTTTTTGTCTTATCAGTGAATGCTTAAATGTGGCTAGAGTCTCTAATAGTTTTCATGTCTGTATTTAGGAAGTCTTAAAAATTATTTATGAAGTTTCTAAAGCTTACCGGCTTTTTATCATGTTGATTAAGACAGTTTCAAATATTTCTAATTCCTTGTTTTCTGGGTGGAGAGAATTTACAGGTTTTGAAGCCAATTTTTTTTCTGCATGCGCGTCGATCTTACCGTTACCATGAAAATGTGCCTTGCATCACATGCGCTTTATGACATTTGTATTTTTAATAATATGTTTAATGTAGTGCTTCTTAGGTTGTATGGGGTATATTCTTGGTTGAATGCTTGAGCATATGTTGTTTTATCCTCAGCTCATTGCACTCTGTTTGCAGGTAGTCCTGAACTATGTAGAAGTGGGTTATACGTATTTGTATTTACAAACCGGAGCAACAAGTACTCAATACGTGTAGTAGAGAATATTCATTTATTTGAAGCTCAGACTTAATTTCGTCACTACTCTGAGTCACTTGTTTCTAATTTTCAAACCGCCTGAAATTCAAATCCGAATATCAGAACTCGGAGTATCTCAAAGATTTAGTTCGGTTACTCTTGGTTAGTTACTCTTGGTTACTTAGTAAGTATGCCATTTGTAGCATCTGTTGCTGGGTCAACGTAGACTTCTGACTCATGCGAGTGGGTAGTTTGTAGTTAGTTGGTTTAATATATACTATTCAATTTCGTAAATTATTATAAAGGAATGGCTGAGATTAAATCAACTTTTCTTATCGGTTAGTCAAGAGGGAAGGCAGTACCTATCACCCGTTTTTCAGGGCCTCCGAGACTTCTGCAAGGAAGGGAGGTATCCTCAGATCAGAGACATGATTCGAATGCTTGCAACAGAGTGGACTCCACTAAAGACATCCAAGGGCCAGGTGGTAGTGTTAAACCGGGTGACGGATTAAGTCTACCACCCAAGTAGGCCAAGGCGAGATTTGAACTCAGAACGCAAAGAGCCGGAAGAAATACCGCAAGGCATCCCGTCCGACGCTCTAACGATTCTGCCAGTCCAACAACCAAGACTAGTACTTTATTTATCTATCCCGAAAGGATGAAAGGTAAAATTGACCTCAGAGCGCTGTGAGCCGGAACGAATACCGCAAACGATTCCGCCAATTCGACGCAGGTTGGGTGTTATCTGCTACTAATATAACAATATATCTTTATTTGATTTGCTGTAAGCATGAGAACTGACGCCAGCAGCAAGCATGGATTAAATTTATAAAATAATGAATTTATTAGATTACCTCATAATTGTATATAATTCTTAACATATAAACACTATATAAGCATTAAACGAACATTTGCAGCTTTGTCTTCGACTGGAAATCAACTAAAGATCTCTAGCTGACAGGAAAGTTAACACTGATAATTATGTAGCTATAGTTCTTTGGAAAAAAATAAAAAACATGGACGTCGCAATTACCTTTTGTTTTCATTTCTAAAATGCGTAACAGCCGAACTCAAAATGAATGAATGCAAACAAGAGCAAAAGTAAATGACTGCTTACTAGAGAATTTTCTAGAGAATATAAGTTTATTAGTTTCGCTATGGTCATCTGAGAAAACCTCATGATAGGTAGCTTATTGCATTCTATTAGATTAAACATAACACTTTGTATTTCACTTTGTTAAATGAATACAATTAAAACTTTACGGTAGCTTTCTCTCAACATCTAGCATTTAAAGCTTTCAAACTTGAAAGAGGGTATTCATAATCTATAGAAGGGAGAGAGAGAAAGAAGGAGATAAAGTGTGAGAGAGAGAGAGAAAGAGGGAGAGAGAGAGAGAGATAGAGAGAGAGAGAGAGAGAGAGAGAGAGAGAGAGAGAGAGAGAGAGAGAGAGAGAGAG
>JAOPJM010001042.1:3343036-3358185 GCA_027124095.1 Muusoctopus leioderma | reverse complement strand
GAGAATAAAATGTCATTTGTTGAGTACCTCTTTCATGCTTGGCAGAAGTGTCCAGCAGATGTGTATAAGAATGTAACCGTGTACTTAGCACATGGGCAAGAGTGCCATAAAGAGTATGGACACTGATGTGCACAAGTTTACGGCACCTCTTCTCTTCTACACTGGTCGTGGTAACAAAGCTTGACATCAAGTCCCTTTGTTGTCAGCTCTGGTTGGATTCCATCCATTCACCGGCTGTGATACTGTAAGTAGATTCTTTGGGAAAGGAAAGATCAAGACTTTCTAATTAATGACCAAACATGAGCAGTACATACATGCCTTTCAAGAGCTTGGTACATCTTTCGTCCCATCTGGCAACCTGGTTTCTTGCCTGGAGCAGTGTATGTCATATGAATGGTCGAGAGAAAGCATCAAATGTGAATGTCACCTGGTATGACTTGTTCCGACTTGATATACATGCAGAAAAGTCACTTTCTCCAAACAAAGACTCTCTTGTGAAACACATAATGCATGCTAATTATCAGGCGAGTGTATTTTGGTGCTGTTTGGAGCAAATACAAGAAATCCATTCCCCAAATGAAATGTGATGGAAGCTGGAGAAAGTTGATGGTCCTAGGGATCTGCAAATTGGCTGGTGCAGCCTTCCACCAGCTCCAGGTGACATTTTTGAACTTACCAGCTGCAGGAAAGGTAATTGCAGTCATGAGCCGAATTTGGAAATGCACACATCTTCACAAGCATCACACTGCAGTAAAATTGGAATGCAATGCACAGAACTTTGTAAATTCTCAGGTTGCCAGAATGTAGTAGATGAAACTGCCATATCTGATGAGAAATCGGACTCTGATGATGAATGTTGAAAACTATATATTTTTAAAGATATTGTCGTACTGTATTTAAATGCAAGGACTGAAATGAACCCACAACTAGAAACAAAATCTAAAAAGACACTACTTGTCCATGTTGACCATTTTTAGCTATTCTCTTTAGTCAGTGCACATAAAATGAACAAAGATTTTCATGCCAAATATTACCACTACGTACTTTCATACTTTTAATTCAGCAATAACTAGAGTAACTAAAATTTTTTTAAAAATCTAGATTTTTTTTTTCAGCTGGTGTGTTTTGTAAGACTTGTATAATAGTTATTAAAAACCTGTAATGAAGCTTATAAAAGCTTACATAACATTTCTGTTTTCTTAAGATTAGTGAACATCATCACAAAATTGACCTGATAACACCATTCCTTTTTACATGAGCTTTTATTAACTGCATATTTAAAATTGATTTTAAACACAATTGGTGGTTGAATAAGCTCAAAAAGAAGATGAGATGTATCCCTTTTACTTTGTTAAAAATCATGAAATTTACCGAGAAATGTTAACATCGCATCAACATATACTTAATGTACCGTCCATTTACATGGGTTTTCATAAACTATACATTAAAATGATCATGGGTAACCCCCGCCCCCCACATATTAATTAGCATAAATTATTCAATACAGCAGGAAAAGTCAGCATTACGTTAACGTATAGTTGATGTATCATTGGTTAATATGTATGATCTGTAAGTTAAAAAATAGTGAGCACCTACTGTATTTGGGATATTGAATTTTTTGATCTAGGGTGTATACCAACCAGTCTGATAATTTCAGGTTGTCCCCACATCTGTTGCAAGAAAGTCTGAAATTAATCTTAGAAATAGCACATGCCCTACGGCCTATATAGATTCAAGATAAATTGATATGTATCTAACGGCTATTATAGTTTCCATTTTATTTCAATAAAAGCTTCAGGCTGTGAAAATAGTTGGTTTTAATTCACCCTTACTATTATTTTAATTAGTTTTAATGCATGTCTTATTTAGAAGAAAACTATAACAAAAATAGGTACACAATTAAAGTCTTATTTTTAGATGGTCTGCACCCAGAGAAAGATTTCATTTGATTATGGTGGCAAGTACTGTACTGTTATTCTCTGGAAACCAAATTCATGTTCCAGTTTTGATTTCAAGTTCAAAGCATTGACCTTGCTAATGCCATTGAAAAGGCCTTGCAAATCATATTTCCTGTCTCGCCATTCCCTAAATTTTAATGATTTAATGCTTACATAGTTGAAGAGTTGAAGACTAACATTTGCAGAATACTTAATTCTGCATTCCTCAACACACCTAGGTGTGAGGAATAGCTCCCAGATCTGGAAATAGGCTGTATATCTGATCTGAACATTATTGTTTTGGCTACATTTGAGATGTTTTACGATATCTTGTTTAGTCCTTCATGGTTCATAGTTTAACTCCAGTTGGGTTTGATTTTGAGACAATAATATTAACATTAACTATAACCCCCCCCCCCCTCTCCCTAATCTTTAAGGGCAATTGTGTTTAAAATCATTATTATAGCATGATGTGTTTTGTAGTATTAGCAGTAAGATCCTGTCAGATTGATTTTATAATCTGATTGTGAATGTCAACAAGAGCATTTTCTGTTGCATCACTAATACCCTTAGTTGGGAAATATGTCATTTTTGCAACCTAAATATTCTTCATACTCTTTTACTCTTTTACTTGTTTCAGTCATTGGACTGGGGCCATGCTGGGGCACGTGTAATTTTTTAAAATAAGTTTGTAAGGGGAGGGGAGGTAATGCCCCTGACCCGTTGCAGGCCCTCACACACTCATGATGTCCAGCTATCTGCTCAAAATGAGCTTGCAACTGAGTGTACTTTGCTAACGGTGTTTGAGGCAATGTTATTTTGATGGCAGTAATGAGGGGTTAAGTTGTGTTTTTGTTTTTGTTTTTATTATTGAATATAGTTCATAATTTGTTTTCACTTGCATTATTAATGCTCTTGGAGAAAATATGAATATTACAACTTTACATTCCTCGCTTATTTGAAGATTTATGTCTATACAAATCAATATTTATTATTTGTAGGTTAATATGCCTGCTGATAGTTTTGAATCACCTTTAACATTAGCTGCATGTGGTGGACATGTAGAATTAGCAAACCTGCTAATTGAAAGAGGTGCAAATTTAGAAGAAGTTAATGATGAAGGTTATACACCACTAATGGAAGCTGCACGAGAGGGCCATGAAGAAATGGTAGCACTTTTACTTGCTCATGGTAAGTTCTCTTATTTATTTCATTTACTAGATTTGTTATGAATTCTCAGTTGGTGATAGGAAAACTATGCCAAAAAAATCATTACATACACAATAACAAAGATTGGTAGTTTTCCCTGTTGCTGTGTGTGTTAGATCATTAGAAGTGGTGAGGCAGTGTGAGACCCATCTGACCATTGCCAACATGAAAAAATGGATGTAAAATGATGTTGACCTAAGCTCAACTGTGGGTTTGATATCTGGATGTAGATCAAATATTTCAGTGGAACTGAAATAAAGATAGTCCTTATTGGAAATAATCTAAGTGGAAGATTATATTTTCTTTGGCAGAAAAAGCTTGGCTACATATGTGTTTTTTTTCTTCTCCCCACTCCTTATTCCCAATCCAAGAAGGAACTTGTCTCTCACAACAAAAGAGTTATGTATTGATTAAGGTTAGTGTAACTAATAGGAAGCTTGCAAAATTGCAGCTTAAATGAAATGAGATATTGTTTGCTGTGATTTTTAATAAGATAATGAGTATGGTATGGGAGTTGGAAATAGTGGGTGGATGGGTATTATTGATCTGAAAGATGGAGTTTTATTTATTTAATATAATGTTTGAAAAATAGCAGTTTCATGTAATTTGAGGATACATGAGTAGGGAAGGAGTTGCATTGAGGTAGTGCTTCTCAGAATTAATGACTGCATGTCAATAATATAAAAACTAGATATATGGTGGTTAAGTTGGTTCAAGTAGGAGCAGTGTGTATCCTGTAAGTATTAAAGAATAAGCAGAGGGAGGACGCAGCATTATAATGAATCCAGATTTGTTGCATTTTAGTCAAGAAGGTTTTATTAATGAAAATGGTGGTTTTTGGGGGATTCTAATCTCGAGTGCCAGTGACTGAAGAAGTTCCACCAGGAATGTAACCAGTAGTCCATAATGAAAACTATTATGTTTTTCTACAATGACTACAGCTGCTGCTTTCCAAAGTGATTTCTATCAGTCCTCTATCTCTTTGATTCTACATCTCTTCTACCCTATATCATTATTCAAAGAATTGGGTCATATAATGGCAACCCATTTGGGTAAAAGGAACATCTGATAAAATTGGTCCCAGTACTTAACTGGTACTTATGTTATCGACCCTATAGGTATAAAAGGAACTGTTGGGGAAATCCCATTCCATCCCTGACTCATCAGAGTTATAATTTGAAAAAGAAAGACAATTGTTATGGACGAATAATAATTTAGTAGAGAAAATATTTTTACTTTCATTTTTTGAATTTCATTTTGGTTTGTTGCTAGTTATTTTGTATTGAAGATATATCGTATAAGTTTGATCAATTACAGGTGCTGACATTAATGCCCAGACTGAAGAGACACAGGAGACAGCTCTAACTCTGGCCTGTTGTGGTGGATTTCTTGAGGTGGCTGACTTTCTTATCAAAGCTGGTGCTGATATAGAACTTGGCTGTAGCACTCCTCTTATGGAAGCAGCTCAAGAAGGGCATCTGGATTTAGTTAGTTATCTTTTAAGTAATGGTAAGATATTTTTTTTTACTCTAAATAAAATTATGAATTGAATCTAGTTTAAATTAGTGATTTTATATAAACTTGGATCAGATTTGAGGAAACGCTTTTCAAATTTTATATATATTGTTCATTTAGATAAAAGAAAAAACTGTAGGATTTACTTTCTATAGAATTGCTGATTTAGCAATTTCTATCGTTTCCATGTTCCTTTCTGAATGCAATTGTATTGATATGTTTTATTAATGCTGTCTATTACTGGTAGATTCAAGATATTTGCCATCTAGTTTTCAGAATAATTTGTGCTGCAAAATATGAATATTTATTAACTCTTAACATCCTGTAGGACACAGTTCCACACGGTACCACATCATTAAATTGACATGTATCTTTCAACTATTATATATGGTGAAAGGGAACTTTTTGGTAGGAAAACACCTCAAGCACCTGTATTTTGTACCTGTAAATTTCATAATATATATGCTGCAAAAAACCCATTTTTAGGCATTTTCTGCTCAATCATTACAGGACTTTTAACAGGATGTTAACAGGATGTTAAGAGTTAACTTTTAGTAGTTAAACATTCAGCTGTAAAAATGACTGCTTCAATTGTATACATATTTACTCCAAACCTTTTCACCTATGCTATCATGCTGATGTGGATATAAGAACAGCTGAAAAATAAATACGTATAGTGTTTTGTGCATGGCTACATTTAGACTGGACTGTACTGGATTGGGCAACGTACCATGTTACATGCATATAAAATATTTAGTATCCGATCTGGACTTGATAATTGCATAGAGGTCTACTGTGAAAGAATGCCACACTCTCCATGCTGCTTTCACAGCAGAGCAGGTCAGATGTTGCCAAATCAGGCTGATTACTAAGCAGGGTGCCAACAAATAAATAAATGAATGAAACATTACAAATAAAATGATAAACTAAAAGTAAAACTACAAAAATTAGTGCAGAGTTAGTTTGGTCTAAGTAAGACAATTGCTCTCTTAAATGTTGCTAACTTCAGTATTTTGTATTGTGTGAGCAATATTATTAACTTTAACCATCATAATATCTGTATTCTGCTTTGGTTTTATTATAATATGCTCTGATAACTTTTCATGTATGATTTTAGTGTTGAATGTTGGTGCAGCAGGTATCAGTTGTTTGTGTTGTGTAGTAGTAGTATCAGTAGCAGTGGCAACAATTGATTGTTGCTGTTTAGTCTCGGGTCAACCCTGGTTGAGCAGACGTATGATCAAAGACACTCTGCCATGACCATCTTGTCTTTTTCAGGTAATGTAGGACTACATTATCCAATGTTTCCTTTCCTTATTTATTTCCTTATTTAAGACAGAAGAATGGAACTTGAGGGAGATTTGGTTGCTATTTCTAGCAGGTCGAGCAACCATGTAGAGGCTCCCTCATTGGCTCATGGCTGCATTTAAATGTTGTTGTTGTTTAGTCCCAGGTCAATCCTGACTGAGCTGACCTATGGTCAAAGGCATTCCAACCATGACCACCCTGTCTTTTCAGTGGTAGCTAGGACTACATTATCTTTTATGTTGTTTCCTTTTGTGTGATTTGAAAGGAATTCTCTAATAGTTGTTGTAATTGGTAGTAGAAGTTGGTAAAGTAGTGGTGGCTATTGTCAATAATGTAGGTGAAGGCAGAGAGATTGACTTAGTGTTGAAGTGAAGTGGCCAACTTAATAAGATATTATTGAGTGATGAATTCATATTCTGGTGTTTCAGGTATGTCACTGTGTCTCAGGGCAGGGCACTTAATTCTAGACCTACTCAGTTTATCTAACTGTGGGCGAGATAGGTATTGTATTTGGGAGTGTTACCTGAGGTAGATTGCTGTCCTAACCAATGGAAGATTTGGCTTTAAATCTGCCTAATGCTACAGAATCCAGAGTGAACACACTAGTTTAACATCCTCTGCACTTCATGGAGACATCATTTATCATTATTGATTTGTTGTTGTTATAGATATAGATATTTATCAAACAATGAAATATTCCTTCTCTATAAAAAAAAAACAAAAGGAAAAATAAATCTTTATCTATCTTTGGTAAAATGATGTGCTGTCTGAGATTTAGAAAATATGTGACAGTAATTCATGATTATTCTTTATTTATTCACTCCTCCCACACATACATATTTGTCGGAACAATTTAAAAATAAAAAGACAACCCCACCTCTTCCCTTAGAATTTATCTTATTTCCTATGGTTTGTGTTTTTGAAATTGGCTCAAACAGAATAGTAGAGTGTTGAGTCAGTTGTCATGTGCCATCTAGCATGGCACTTTTTTATTTTATTTTATTTTAGAATTGAATCCTATTGTGGTCACCATTTTCTCTCTATCCTTCATTGATTAAACAAATGCCAGTATAAATACTTTCAGCACTATTTTAATATGTGATAGTTCAGTCAGTTGAGATGGCTAACTCCTCTCACTTTCAATGTCTCCTTCATATTCTGTCATTAAAAAAAAATGCTTGTTTTTACCCCCATAAGGCCTAACTACAGTTAAAGAGAGGCTTGGAGAGGAATAAAAACATGTTAATGGTAAGAAACTGACACAAGCAAATCCAAAGACCTACACTTCCGTCACACAACTGTGCTTATAATATATACAGGGTCTGGCAGGGAAGCCTAATGGTTTTAAAATGGCAGTGATTTGACTGACATGGATTGAGGGCTGGTGTCATGTGCTTGGTGACATTGAGCAGCACATATGATGCCATTTCAGTAGCTATGAAGCAGTGTAATGTACAACATCGGACTTTTGTGATGAAGACGTTTTTTAAAAGCGCTGGCTCAGTTACTCAAATGCAGTAGAGTTTTCATTTGTATTTTAATGTGGGCTGTCATGGAAAAGTGTATAGTTAGAATATGATATTGTTAGGGGTAAAAAACTTCAGCAAACGGTCCTTGCAGTTAGGCATTGAAGCATGGCACTGCACTATGCATTTCAGATCGTAGCATGCAAAGAATATTGCACCTTGATTTAACTTTTCATCTTTGTAAGATTATGATTGTGCAAGCCAGAAGGCGTAAGATTATGATTGTGCAAGCCAGAAGGCGTAAGATTATGATTGGGAAAGCCAGAAGGCGTAAGATTATGATTGGGAAAGCCAGAAGGCGTTTTCAGAAAACACGCCCGCAATGTGGACAGATGATATGGTTCTCCTCATGAGTGACAAAACACATTTTCATCTGTCTGGTTGTGTAAATAAGCAAATTTCCGCTATTGGTCAGACAGCAATCCACGACAACTTTGTGAGTGTCCCCTTCACTGTGAATGTGTAACAATGTGGTGCTGTTTCGCAAACCTTGGTGTGATAGGCCCATATTATGTTGAAGAGAGCAAACATGCAGTAGCAGCAAATGCTGATTGCTATATGTTCATGTTGCGCAGCTTCTTTTTCTCAGAATTGAACAGACATAGCATTAATACACGTCATGTATTCAACAAGATGGAGCAACCATCCATACAGCAAGACCTTCCCTGGATGTTATTAAAGAAATGTTACCAACCATTTCATTAGCCAGCGCAGTGACATGCTGTGGCCTGCTCGATGGCCTGACATTTTGGTTTGTGATTATTTCCTTTGGGGCTACTTCAAAGCGAAAGTGTTTGTCAATAAACCACACACACCAGATGAACTGAAAGATGGTATTCGTCAGGAAATTATGTCAATACTTCAAGACATGGTGTGATGCAGGCTAGACTACGAGTTTGTGTGCAAAACAATGGGAAGCATTTGGATGGCATTATTTTCAAGACTAATTGAACACCTACTTATATTTATAAATGGCATGCATTGTTCTGTATGTTTAACCGATAAAGGCTGCTAATATCCTATATTTGGCAACATTGTATTCATTTAAAAACTACCAGGTTTCCCTGCCAGACTTGGTATTTGTGTTAAAGACTGGTGGTATGTTCTTAGCAAACCAAATCTATAATCCAAATTTGATTCCTGATTAGAACCGCTTCACTTATTTAACTAATAATAATCATCATCATCATCATCATCATCCCTATTTTGATATTACTGTATTCTATAATTTTGACTTGGCTTTACATTTTAATGCACTTTCTATCACTGACCACTGGGCTGGTTGTATTTATTGTGGCACCAGCACCAGAGAGGTTGTCTTATGAGACTAAAGGTGCTCCCCAACACTATACATTGGGTTTATTTCAGATAGCTACTCTTCTAGATTTGTTGCCTTCCCTTTTATGTAAAAAACTGTGTCTCTCTAATGTGGGAATTTAGAAGTGTTTTCTTCATACTATCTTGGTTTTATTTGTAGCACCCATTCTTTGATAAAAACATGAACTTCACAACTTTCCATTTCTAAAATCTTATTCTTTACGCTCATATAGCAAACAATTGGCAGAGTCATTAGCACATTGGACAGAATGCCTTGCAGTATTCGTTCTGGTCTACTGCACTCTGAGTTCAAATCTCAGTGAGGTCAACTTTGCTTTCCATCCTTTCAGGGTTGATAAATAAAGTACCAGTCTAGGGCGGTGGAATCGTTACAGTATCGGACAGATACCTTGCAGTATTTATTCCAGTTCTTTGCATTCTAAGTTCAAATCCCGCTGTGGCCTACTTGGGTGGTAGACTTAATCCATCACCCAGTTTAAAACTACCACCTGGCCTTTGGGTGCCTTTAGCAGAATCCACTCTATTGCAAGCATTCGGGCCAGGTCTCTGGTCTGAGGATACGTCCCTCCTTCCCATCAGTCTCAGAGGCCCTTAAAAAAGGGTCATGGTACTGCCTTCCCTTCAGACTAAGTAGTAAAAAAAAACCCCAAAAACTCACTAAAGTTGACTTTACCTTCCGTCTCTCCAGAGTCAATAACATAAGTAGCTAGCATGTACTGGAGTCAATGAAATCTCTCCCTACTTCTCAAATATGTTGCCTTGTACTAATGTTAGCATCAACATTATTATTATTGTTAATACCATGGAAGACCACAAGTGAGCTGAGTGATTGACTAAACGTGAAGGCATCAGCTGATTTATGCATGAGACAACTACAAGTACATAGATATAGACACATGATGTGATTGGACGATGAGTGCTGCATGAAAAAGTGTCATGCTGAGAGTTGAAGGTACTTGTGATTGATGAAGAAGTGAGGTCAGATCTTGAGATGCTTGTTTTTGTGGATAAGAATACAAAGGATTATGATGTGTGGCAGTATGGTGTGCAGTAAACCTGTCTGACCCATCTTAAAATGATGATGATGACGAAATAAATTAAAACTGAGTTAATGAAACTGATAAATTTTGTATTTCCTCGTTGGATACCAATTGTCAGCCGTTAGTGAAATAGTATTTGTATGGTCTGTCCACCATCATGAGGCATTTTTACCTGAAAAGAACTTCAAAGCTAGGAAATAAATTCCCCTTTTTTTTTTACATAGAATTTTGTTTTTCGTAAAAAAACGAATATTTATGGATTTAAAAAAAATAATTTCCTTCTTTCTCGAGAAATTACTGAAAAGAGTATCATTGCACTTGACATTGGCAAAGCATTTAACTCTGTCTGGTATGCAAATCTAGTAAAACTACCCACCTTTGGGCTTCATCATCTCTCGTCACTTGGACTGGTGGCTTCCTGTCAGATCACACCATTGCTGCATGTGCTGACCCACACTCTAGAAACTCTGGTATGGCCCAAGGTGCGATTTTGTTCCCCACACTCTGCCTCCTATACTTCAACGCCCCACTTGCTGTCATCTCCAACAGCACGCACTCTTACTGAGGTGATACCACCCTTCATTCTTCCTTAACCTTCTGCACCTAAGTGTCATCAACATGCAACCTAAACACCTCGTGCCAAATCTGCACTGCCTCCGTGAACAGAGACCTCAAAGACATCCTTCAAAGGTGTATTGCCAATCTCGTCTCCTTCAATAGCAAAAAGACATTAATTATTGCACATATCATGAAAACATTATTACCCCCACCAAGCATGAACATCATTCAACTAGAATGCTGAAGGTCACTACAAATGCTAGGCCTCACCATCACTGAGGATCTCCTGGTGAATGCAAATCTTCAACTTAGCTAAGACTGCACCACAAAGACTGGCCTTCTCCTTCAGAGCCAGAAAATACTTTCTGCCCCATCAACTACTAACCCTCTACAAAGCTCAGGTGAGATCCACAATGGAGTACTGCTCCCACATCTTGGACAGTGCGGTTACACATACAGACATCCTTGACCGCATGTAAAGAAAGGCCACCTGACTAATTGGCATGAAGTCACAAACATACTCCAGTCTCTTGTCCATTGATGTGCTGTTTCCTCTCTCTGTCTTTTATACTGCAACTACAATGGCCTTTGCTCCTCGGTCCCGTGCCACCTCCACACAGGTTCTCTCTCCTCTCATCACCCATATTGTGTCCCCTCCCAGTCCCTGCACTTACCACTACTTTCTTCTGTAAATGTTGCCCCCCCCCCCCTCCTTCCCCATGAATTCATTCCCTGTCCATGTTTTCCTGCAGCCATCAACTTGCAACTATTTTCAAGAGGAACATTAATCACATTCGTCTCACTGGTCTCAGAGGTCCTGCGATGTCCATAAGCACAGCCCCCTCTTCCTCTAGACCAAACCAATAAAAAAATACCTGTTTATTCATTGAGGCACCTTGGGAAAACTTTGTGATATGTAAGCAAGTTGCCCTGATGGCACTCATCCTTCTTCCAGTTATACACTTGGTAGGATTTGAATTCAGTGCTGTAATCTAATGAAACACTTGTCAGTAATACAGTGTAGTACAGTGCTCAAGTTACTTAGAACTGCAGGTTTTACCTACTCATCTATTTCAACTAGGTGGATCAAGGCAATTGACAGTTAAGTGCCTTGGTCAAGGACACAAGCTCCATAGTATGTTACCCTATTGATTCAGCTAACTACAGCTCTCATTATTTATTATTATTAATTTCAAATCCAGCCTTCATTATTTGTGATTAATTCTGAAGGTAATGATGATTATGCAGACTACAGAGGTCTAAGCTGTATTTAATTCAGTGCATCGTGTTCATAATTGCAACTGCAGAAAAAGGCAGTGGATTGGTAGAATCATTAGACAAAAGCCTTTGCGGTATTTAGTTAGAGCCCTTTATGCTTTAAGTTCAAATCCCACCGAGGTGGACTTTGCCATTCATCCTTCCGAGGTCAATGAAATAAATACCAGTACTGGGAGCAATACGATTGACTGCAGGCGTATGTATGTCACCTGCACGTGGTGTCCCATCTGGTGTTCAGTAATGGACAGTTGCTGAACAACATATATCATCAAAGGCCTGTGGGCACCACATCCAAAAAGGTATGCAACGTAAGCACCCATTGGCATTATGTTGTTCGTTGAACAAAAAAAATGGAAACAAATTTAGAAAGATGTAAGTGAAAAATTAACCAGAGCAGGATACGATAAAATATAATACTGGATCACTTCAATTATCTATGTGCCCTTCCCTTACACAAAATACCCCTTGTTTTGTCTAAAGAAATTACTTATCCATTTTCTGTCTGGGAGAGTCATTTTACCAATAAAAACACACACACTGGTTGTATTTCACTTCTTTTCATTATTATCAATTAATTAGCTAACTAGTTTTTTATTATTATCAATTAACTAGTTAATTGCCATCACTAGTTAATTGATAATACTAAAAAGAAGTGAAATACAACCAGTGTGTGTGTTTTTATTGGCAAAATCGCCCTCCCAAAGTACAAGATCTGTTTCAACACACAATTTCCCATCAAGAATCTTGCAAAACAAATACAAAAACAAAATATTTTCTCTCTCTTTTCATAGATATCATCAGCAGCAGTAATAGCCTTGCTCTGTCCAATGCAGGAAACGCCTTTTGTATGTTTGAGAAGTGTGAGATAGTTGATACATTGTTGACCATTTACTTATAAGGAATACACCCCATTCTTTATCGGGTATTGATTTTTGTTTTACAAGTTTCCCCTACCCACCTTAACTAGCAGGGTACACAAGTAGTTTCTGGGTTTACCAGGAAGTAGAGTGATAACCAACTCAGTATGCTCTATTTATCCTTTGGCACAACACTGTTCCATGTTCAGAGTTTACAATCATAACTGTTTGGTTTTTATTCACAGAGTTACTGTGATTCTTATGGGATATATGATTGAAGGACTAGAAACTCAAAACCACCACTACTACTACTACTACTACTACTACTACTACTACTACTACTACTACTACTACTACTACTACTACTACATTTTTTATTAGAAACAGTCGTATGTTATTTCTAATGCTTAGTATAATGAATGGTGTTTATATTTCAAGAAAGGTGGCTAATGTAGTGTAATATATCTAAACTGTGGTACATTACTTTTGGCAGAATTTGAACTGTTTACTTTTTGATTATAGTAATTTCTGTTTTCATTATTGATAAATAGAAGTGCAATAATTTCAGTATGTCACCATAGATGAAACTAGAAGTATAGGTTCAAACCTAGATTGCTTTTGAAAATTTATCTGTTTATAGTCTCTTCAATTTTCTTACAAAAATTTATCTGTTTATGATTTCTTGTAAATTGGTGATACAAGAGATACTATCCTACATTGTATTGCTATCACTTAATTAGTGTGTATATTTTTATGGCAGTTTTACTAAATGTGGTGAGCTAGTCATATAAAGACTATAGGTATCTGACTAGAACACAAAGTGAGACTACAAACTGACTCTATATTTTATCTAATTGGTAGAATTATGAAAAGGAAAAACCAGACATGTTGCCACGCATTGATAATAATCCTCCAAATTGGAAAAGTTCAATATAGACTTTGATGTTCTATTATATAGCGTCATCCATTCATTAAAAATCCTGATGACATTTCAGCCATTAGTTTGAGTCATTTTCAAATTCATTACAGCCTTTAGTGATTGTTGGTGTATTTTAACAAGCTTTCTGTTTGATTCAAGTAAATCATGAGATTTGTGAAACACATTTGATGAATAGCCATCATCTTCAATTGTTCTGTCGGCTGGTTGTCAGTTTTGGATATGAGCAAGTCTGCTATCTGCTCTTTAATTGGTTGGCAATCACGAGTGGCTCAACTACTTTTAGCATTCTTTTCTTGATTCTTGTAATTTTCGATAGTTTTCTTTGCCGTCTTCTCTCTTTGTCTTAACAAGTCAATCTTTTGTATCAAATTGAAGTGCTTTATAAAGTTGTATTGTTGTTGAAGTTCTTATCATCATAGTTGTGAAGCTGGTTTCCCATCTTGTCGTAGACATTACTTACAATTAAAAATATAAATATTATAGCTCTTCATTCTTCATAAATTCTATACACCACTTAAGGAAAGTTGCTCTTACATCTAGGGTGGCGCCTTATACCTTCACTGAAGACACTTGAAAGAATGTAAGTCAAGGTCACTTTTCTAATTGGTAAGTGTTCACTGTAGGTACTTCAAGCTACCCTCTTGGTCTTCACCAGTTTGTCTCCACATGCTATACTTAGCATTACTGCTGAAGAAAACAATTAACTTCCTGTTTTAACTGCCCAGTCATAGTTAATACATATATCTCACCCACAACTAACCAGAAGCATATCAACTCATTCCTCATTCTTCATATATTGACATACCTTAGATATTCCACATAATTTTAATAGGATCCCTTTTGTAATATTTTAGGACTGTACACAGGTGATCTAGAGAGGTGTGTACTCTCCATAAGTTTAAACCTTGAAACAGTGATACTTTACAGAACACTTTACTCTATTTTGAAATAAATATCAACTCTTCTTTAACCCTTTCAAGCTTGGTGGTTCAAAATTTGAACCAGCTAAGAACGATGGTATAAAAATTCTACCACGTATTAAGAATCTTACTCTTAGCTACACTCAGCTCAAACAATGTACCACTATACTTAATAGCCAATTAGATTGTTGTGGAAGCATTTTGGCAATGAGTTTTGTGATAAATATGTATATGATTATCAATTATAAAAAAATATATATTTTTTTGTCAGTAAATTAGATCTGGCTCCTTTAAGGGTTTTTCATCCAAATTTCTTGGCCCTGAAAGGGTTAATGTAGGGATGGTGGATTCAGTTGCAGCATGCCTATTTTAAAAGACTACCAACCACTTACATTATTATCCTTCTGTTCTGACAAAAATCATTGGTTTTTACGCTCATGAGGCCTAATTGTAATTAAGAGAAGACTTGGAGAGAAAATAACAGACATTGTCAGGGATGTAACACAGACAAATCCAAAAACTCAGTCTTCTATAACGTAGCAATACTAATAACAATAATATTCGGTGATGGCAGATATTTGAGTGTATAAAACATACTCTTTTACTTGTTTCAGTCATTGGACTGCGGCCATGCTGGGGCACCGCTTTGAAGTCGATTAGATCGACCCCAGTACTTTTGAGTCTGGTACTTATCTTATCGATCTCTAAGCCGAACCGCTAAGT
>JAOPJM010001042.1:3231439-3245445 GCA_027124095.1 Muusoctopus leioderma | reverse complement strand
CGATAAAATAATGTACCAGTCAAGTACTGGGGTTGTTGGCCTTGTGCCTATGTTAGAAACAATTATTATTATTATTATTATTACTATCCTAATCTGTTATTATTTGAATATTTCAATTTCTTTATGATTAAATTTACCTGTTTAATTTTCAAATATAGTCAATTTATCAACACAATTTACCTTAAAACTATGAAGAAATTTCTCAGTATTATTTTTCTTCAAATTTGAGGCAAAGAAAAACAAAAAAACAAAAGTTATTTATGGTTCATATTTGGTATGAAAATCAACAACAACAACACATGAAACATAAATGATCATCATAATAATTATTATTATTCTACCCTTTCTCTTTAAATTCTTTGCCAAAATGTTCCCGATGTCTGTGGAAGGTTTCTTCAATTGTCTTTAGGGAATTTATTAAAGAAATAAAATGAATCAACAACTTTGTTAAAAGCTTGTTTGAACGCTGTTAATTGGGGTGGTTAGGGCTTTATTTAGAATAAGTTATCAGTTCCTCTGTAAATAGTAATTTTGTATATGATAAATATAGTGTGTTGTTGTGAATGATGATCAGCAGCCTGCTACAGGTAATGTTGCTGTTATCTCCGCAGTCACTGAGGTAATATTGTAACCATATAAGCAGGGAAAAACACAATCATTAAACATTATATATATATATGATTGTTTGAAAACAATTATATATATATATATATAAATCACTCTCAGCAGGGTCAAATGTGTATTTGTGTAACAGTTACACATGTTACTGTTATCAATGAATGAATGAATGATAGCAACAAGATATGTTCATTGTCTCAATGAGACATCATACACCCTATACCGTACATCAGCCAAGGTCAGGTGTTGGTCAAAAGATCTGGTGGTTTGTTGTTTTTTTTTTATTTTTTATTTTTAGGAGGAATATTTGGACATGGCAAGAGGATGATATAAATTCTGAGATATTGTTTAAAATTTGGGTGGCATGTTAAATAATGTGGAATCTCTGTGAAACAGAGCCCACTATATATGTATATATATATACACACAACTTAACACAATCATACACCATTAAATATAAACTTACTGAAAATCAGCTATGCCTTTTTATAGCTGAAAGGTGATGTGCTATATCTGAAATTCTTGGTTGTGTATTCTAATGAGACAAAATGTTTTTTTTATAGTTTCATTCAGTGGTGTTGGTTTTAGGGAACCCTCAACCCAAACATCTGTTTTTAATTTATTTTGAAACTGGAGTTAATATGCACCTTTTTTTCCTTTGTTCATTGGACAGAGGATGCTGGGTAGCACCAAAATACTTTTTTTAGACTTTCCTACATTATTTGTATTGGTTTATTGGCTTTTCAT
Source organism: Muusoctopus leioderma (assembly GCA_027124095.1). Taxonomy (NCBI): domain Eukaryota; kingdom Metazoa; phylum Mollusca; class Cephalopoda; order Octopoda; family Octopodidae; genus Muusoctopus; species Muusoctopus leioderma. Next base: position 3,244,080 of record JAOPJM010001042.1, on the reverse strand, counting down.
GTGAATGACCCCTTTATTTTGGGGGATGCACCTGATTAAGCTGTTAGTTGGATTCTGAAGTTTATTATTAATAATCTACAGATATGAAGTCAACTTCTGGCTTTCTATTGTCATTGTTCTGTGTGTAATTCACACTAGTGAATTCACTGTTCATCGCTCCAATATCAATAAATTTAGTATCTGTAATACACTGGGGTTGATTTAATCCGTTATATCCCTTCTTTATAAAACTGAAATGTTTGTACCATAGTGCAGTGGTAAGTTTCTGACAAAATGTACCCATGACTGTTCAAACTGCTTTGATAGTGTGCTTAGGAAAGGTATTAACATCACAACTTCCAATTTCCTATCATAAATGTGTGGTTGTATTGGTAAACTGAGTTCAATACCTGGGTTCCCAGTTTCACTTTTATTGCTAATGCCCTTAGAACAGACCTGATCATCACAACTTCTCTATCCTTACTATCGACTTAGTAGTTTATCATTGTGACATCCACCACCACCTTCTTTTTTTTTTTTAACTTAATATTTCTTTACATGTAACATTGTAAATAGTCTTTACACAACAAGTCTTTGTCTTTGTCACTGTCCTGTTGCTTGGTGGACTCACTATTGTCAAAGTGTGGAGTTTAAACTCACCTCATTTCCTTCAGTCATCAGTCTTTTGTAACCATGAAAGCAGGTGTTGATATGACTTCATAAAGATGGTGATGATGATCATGATTGAGTAGCATCAGAAACAGACTATTTCCACTTGAACCAATTCCAGAACACTTTAGTCATCCTGCCCCCTTTTGTATTTTAACTCTTTATTTTCAGTGTGTTACATTTGAATTAGATTGAACATTTTTCTCTCTATTGAAGCTAGGCTAAGTTTCTTCATTCAGAATCACCTATATGTATTGTATGGTGAAGTAAACATTCCTCTACGTGCTATGAAGCACATAGAGGAATGTTTGCTTCAGAATAAAGTGATGGCATTACTGGAATTGCCCTGTCTTAAACTGACTATTTGCTGGCTTTTGGCTACAAGGAAGTGAGAAAGAGAGACTAACTAATATTTAAGTTCAAACAAAACAATTTACCAATTTTTTATAAATTACTATTTCTTTTGTAATTGTATGTAATCTCAAATCATGATCCTTATCAATGTCTCTTCTTTTTAATTGGTTAATGGAGGTTGTGGTATTTTCACAGATTTTCTACATTATTGCTTTTATTTTCTATTCATCTGTATATTTATTTTTCTCATAAAGTTTATAATAGAGAAGAATAGTGGATATATTCTGGTTCACAACAATTTCTTTTTCAAATCTTATCTTAATCTTCTTCCATCATTTTTTATATATATGTATATATATCTAATTTTTTTTAAATATATTTGTATATATATTTAAACATATATACATATATGTATCTAAACATTTGTATTGGGCTGTAACAACACACATACATACACACTCATACACACACACATATGGTGCATACATATGTGTGTGTGTATGTGTATACATTAGGCAGGAATCAAAGAGACTAGTTGCTTACAACCAGCCGAGTACCGGATTTAAATGGTGACAAGGATGGTTGTTGTTGTTGTTGTTATGGTGGTGGTGGTGGTGGTGTTTGAATAGATACTTGCATAGTAACTGATTCAAGATTAGTGTAAATTATTGGTGGATTTTCTTCCATATCAGCTGAAGTATGGCAGGTGTTCACTGATAAACCTTTTCAAAACATAAAAATATTGTGCAGGCTTCATATTGGCTTCAATTACCTCCAAGTTATTGTTTCCCTAACCAATCCCTTTGGCTGTGAAAGGTGAAGCAAATGAATGCAACTGATTATCAGAACTTTACGTTCAATGGCTTTTCTATTGAACATGGTTTCCCTTAAAGAGTTCACTTCTTATAAACTGATAGCAGGGAATGTGGCTCAGGGATGTAAACAAAGATTTTTTTTTCTTTCTTGTTATTATTATTAAATCTTTTTTTTTTTTTAGTTGTGGATGGGGGGATCTTTGGAAAACTTCTCAGGTTTTTTTACATTAAAACTCAAGGTTGAATATGCCGCACAGCTATGCAGGACAGCCAAGTCTCAAGTGATACTTCAAGGCTGGAAGCCAATACATTAATATTCTGAAATGGGAGACACAGGTTAGAAGTAGGCAAGACTATATTGAACTTCTGATATCAGTTAGCAAGGTTGAGCTGGTGTGCAAGAAAAGCAACATATTGAGTAGGCTTACTCAAAACCATGTGTTTAAGCTGTCCATCACAATAAAGTCTCAGGAGGTAGTTAAGTAAAGTTTATAAAACATATCTTTCTTTAATTCCTTCTCTACAAGATAATAATTTCAACAGCAATCAAATCTTTTCTGGACCTTTTTTTTTGAATTTTTTTTTTTTTTTCCAATTATTATTTCAAAGAAGCAAGAAATCCCTACCTTTTTTTCCTGTGGATTCTTCTGAACATATTTGATTGCTGTAGAAGTCACTCTCCATTCATTGCTGTCTGTTGCTTAGAGTTCCCAATAATTGGCCACTTTTGGTGGAAAGAGCAATAATGACAACAACATTATAGAAAAAAAATTGTTTAAACATTTTTTTTTTTATAAATGAAATTTAAAAAAAAAAATCAGTTAAAATATCACCTGCTACTTTGCACCTTGTTACTTTGTTTTCTATAGCTTGTACCTTTATATACACTATTTGTCAAGCCTATGTTTATCAGCCCAACTCTTTCATTAAAATTAATCATTTAAAACAAAACCAAAAAAAAAACCAAAAAATGTAAAATTCTTGCCTACTTTTTCCATTGTAATCTTGTGAAAGTTGGGGGAAAGAAAAGAAAGAAAAAAAAATATTGAAAAATTGAAGGAAAACAAAATTAAAAACCCCTTTAAATATTTAAATAAGATTTTAAGAAAATTATCTGTAAGTTATTCCTTCAGCATGCACTCTGAATTTCTATCACTTATGCTACTCTTCTACTTCTGTGTAGCAAAAGCTCTAAGAATTCCTGTATATTTATGAGACCAGCTCAGGTTTGAGCCCATAAAATTAAAAAATACATACATCAACAACTCCAAACTTGCTTCATTGAAGCTACCTTTGTATTTTGCTGAGGTGAGGTAAATCAAAAGAGTTTTGTAGCACAAGTATTTCTCTGATATCAAGTGACTCCTAATATCTTTCCAGTCTGTACCAATCTCATATTTATAACTATTTACAAATAACAGATGGTTTTTCTTTTTGTTAATTTTTTTTAATTTTAAACAACATTTTATATGTTTTCAATAAGTAAAAATGAAAATACATTTTCCTAACTTCTTTCAGGAGAGTTCTACAATCACTGAGGTTGGGTTCCATCTTTGATATAGGTTTTATTTTACTTGAAAATAAAATGAATATTATAGTTGTTTGTACTATAATCTTGATTAGAGTAGTGGGAATGGCTGAAATAGTAAAGAGCTAGGCTATATTTGTATAGTATGTAGTTCATTGCCTTACAGTATTGAATACAAATACCACCAGAGTCAACATTGCTTTCCTTTTTGGCTGGATCAATAAAATAGGTTTCACTAAAATACTGATGTCACTTCAAGTTGACTATAACCGTTTAAAATGGGACCTTGAACTCAAGAAGTCTATCATTATTATTAATATGGTGGATAACCATGGAGAAGTGATATATTCTCTGCAAGTTAATTCCCCTATGTAATGTTTCACTTCTTCAGCTAGAACTACTTTTACACTGCTGGTGAATTAGAAAAAGCAACTGAATTGCTGAAACTTATCACCTCTTTTGTATATCTAGAGCTTCATACCTATGTAATAAATAATAATAATAATAATTATTATTATTATTATTATTATTATATTATTATTATTATTACTCTTTCTGTGGCAGGTCATTAAAAGCATTGATAAACATTAGGTGACTAGAAAATTATAAAAAAGAAAGCTTGGTTTAGAATGTTTTTGTTTGAATGGCTTGGTTTTGTTAGTAAAGGCATGAATGTTACAATGTGCCATATCGTTCATATCTACATAAGAAACCACTATTATTATTAAGGGAATTGACAAGGGTTTCAAATTCCTGGCTCCTGGGAGTGAGTTCATATATTACTGAAGGCATTGTGTTACTTGTTCCTAGAGGAGACACTTGACTCTACTTGCCTTTGGTTTTATACCTGATTAAGATAGCCTTATTCCTTCTTTTTTTTTTATTATCATACCAATCATCATCATTATCATCATCATCAGTATCATTAAAATGTTGACAAGGAGACAACTGAAATAACATACCATATTAATGGTGATGAATGTTAAACCTCCTTTAACAATTTATTCCATCTTTTATTTCATCTCTTCATGAAATATCCGTCATTGATGATATCGGTTTATCATCGCTTCTACAACAAAGTCATAATAACAATTACTATTCAGAGAAAGTAGAGGGGAAACAAAATTATAACAAAATGTTATAATTAATCATAAATTTTCTTCATTTTCTTCCTTCTATTGGATTTATTTATTTTGATTATTTCCAGTCTTTCACTTGATTCAAACCTCTCTATCTCTCTCTCACACACACACACACACACACATACACTAGCACTCGCACATACAGAACAGTTTTACAAAGATCAACTTCAGTCACAATTATTTTCTTTCTAGTTTTAAAAAGATTTAAGTAAAAAGACTAACAAATATACAGATCAGTGTTTGATTTTTTTTTTACTAAGCAAAATAAACATCAATAACAACTACAACAACAATACTAATAATAATAATCCTGATGATATAGCAACTAACCAAGTCCAATTTGCTTTATTCTCTTTCTAACCCGTGCAGATATTAACGTTGTTTGTGAATGTCATCTTTTTACTAAAGACTTTTTTATATCCTCTTGATATTCATTATTTCTTCCACCAACCCCCATATCCCCTACATACACACACACATGCACACACACACACATATACATACATAGACGTACACTCTTCATATTTCCAATCCAGGTATTTTCCCCACTCACTAACTACTCTACACAGACCTCTTCCATCCACCTACCCCAACCTAGCTATCCTAAAACTCTTATGCCCCACCAGATCCCTTCAAAATTATAATCATAAAAAAAAATACAACTGACTCCCATCCCCCGCCCCAAATATCACTTGTGCAATTTCCTTAAAAATATAATAAAATAAAAACATTTCTAATTTTTTTTCTCTCTCTTGCTTTCAGACATACGAGGTACTTTTACTCTAATTAGTTTTTATTAACTATCCTCACACGGTTTTAATCTAATATTTCTGGATATCCAACATATCCATATTTCATAAAATATCTCAAATTAAAGAACATTAAATTTCAAAAAAAATATATATGTATGTATAAAATTTCAAAAAAAAGATTTTTTTTTTTTTCAAAACTTAAAAAAATAATACTAAAACTTTTTGGAAATATATTATGAAAAAAAAATAACAAAAAAAAAATGAAAGTAAGATTACAAGAAAAATACGAAACAAAAGAAGTAAAAAAAAATGACAATAACAAAATAACAAGAACAAAATGATAAAGAATTTAAGTATTTCGAAGATAACATGGATTATCAATCAAATACTCTTTTTTTATAATCCAAAAATAACCTAACTCCTTATTTCTATCATTTTTCTACTCCTTTTTAAAAATTGTAAAATTGTTTTTTCTGAATACCGACATTTTTATCATTCTTTTTAACTCACAATGACTGGCTGAGTGGCTGTTGTGTTGTTGTTCAGCAGTTTAAATACTGTCTGGTTTTATGTCAAGTCTTATCTCAATGAACAAACAGAAATAGAAATATCAGTGTTTATATGCCTCACACACACAAACACAAACACACACTAACACTAACACACACAACAATTAAATGTACAATTCAGCCCTAAATTGCCCCCTGAATTTTCAGTCAACTAGAAGAGAGAAACAAGGAAACATTAGCTAACATACAACAAATAATCCCCCTATGTTCCCCATACAACTCTTCTAGCTTCTTCCTTTTTTATCAGCATCCTTCACTTTGGTATTGCCATCCTACTAAGGTTGACTTTACCTTTCACCACTTTTACATTAAAGTACCAGTAATATATATTAGTGGATTCCATCAACTATACACCCCTCCACTAAAAATGTCTGGCATTGTGCCAGTCTTAGAAATTATTGTGGCGAATTGGCTGAATCGTAAGCAGTATTCGTTCCGGCTTGCTGCACCCTGAGTTCAAATCCCGCCAAGGTCAACTTTGCCTTTCATCCTTCCAGGGTCGATAAAAAAAAGTACCAGTCCAGTACTGGGGTTGTTGGCCTCGTGCCTATGTTAGAAACAATTATTATTATTATTATTATTATGGCAGTAGATTGGCAGAATCAGTAGAGTGTCAGATAAAATGCCTTGCGTTATTTGTTCCAACTCTTTACATTCTGAGTTCAAATCCTAATTAGGTCAACTTTGCCTTTCATCCCTCCTGTGTCAATAAATTAAAGTACCAGTTAAATACTGAGGTCAATATAATCGACTAACTCCTATCCCCAAATTTCTGGCCTTGTGCCTATGTAAGAAATCCCGCTGAGGCCAACTTTGCCTTTCATCCCTTCAGGGTCAATAAACAATATACCAGTCAAGTATTGGGGTCGATTTAATCGGCTTACTCCTCCTCGCAAATTTCTGGCCTTGTACCTATGTTAGAAATATCATTATTATTATGGTGGATTATCAGAATCGTTAGAGAGTCGGACAAAATGCCTTGCAGTATTTAGTTATGGCCCTTTATGTTCTGAGTTCAAATCCTGCTGAGGTCAACTTTGCCTTTCATCCTTCCAGGGTCAATAAAATTAAGTACCAGTGAAGTACCGGGGTCGATGTAATCGACTGTTCCCCTCCCCACCAAATTTCCGGCCTTGTGCCTATGTTAGAAATCATTATTATTATTATTGACAAAGCAAATGAATTGGCAGAAAGAATTGAGTATTTGACTAAATATTTGTTTATGGCATCTAGTTAGTGATTCCGTTGTACTGGTATTCCATTGTACTGGTATTCCGTTGTACTGGTATTTGACTTTCATCTCTTCTACTTGACAAAATCAATTCCAGTAAGAAACTGACAGCGATTCACTCAACTCTGCCTTTTCTTCACAAACATTGTCTTGGTCTTTAATCCATTACTGTTGACTAAACACTTCCTGGTCTTTAGTCAAAATCAATTATTGTTCTTATACAATATTTCTATCAAATGAACAAATCATATTATAATTCCTCTTAGAACATGTAACACAACATGTGTTACTATAACTTAGAACATGTAACACAACATGTGTTACTATAACTTAGAACATGTAACACAACATGTGTTACTATAACTAGTTTTATTGTTTTTCTTTTTAACTTCTCTCTACACACTAAAGTGAGCTGGATCTTCCTGCCCTTCTGACCCCTCCAGCATTCTCTCTCATACACATACTCCCTCTTCTTACTAATCTGAGGTTTTAAGTCTGGTTGTGATATTTGTATGTTAGTAAACAGACATATTAAGTAAACATCCAAATACACCACTGTAAACAAACACACACACACATACACCCACACACACATGCATATATATGTATATATATATACATACTCAGCCATACTGTGTAAACATTTAAACATGACACACCCACCACACATCATCAACACTCTTCCTCTCATCACTGCTGTTAATAATTGAAGGTCTTCATGGAAATGGTCAAATTGTATTAGTTGCCCATCTTGGTAACGGTTCCTCCTTTGCCGATATTTGGTTTTTACAGCCAGATGCCACTTCTAACTGAGGACCTTTTCCATAGAACTACATATTCCTCACTGTTTAAACAAAACAGTAACAGAAACGAGAAACAACTTCATACAATGCTAGCCATATACATAAACACAAACACACACAGACATATACTTTAGGTATCTACACATCTGCCAGTATACTCAAATATATATACCCAACACACACATACACATTGTATCTATTCACCCACCATCATTTAATTACAAAGTCTTATTCATATTGCACTCCCATCATTTTCAAATTTACAACTTGTTTGTGATCACACACACACACACACACACACACACACAGATACAGATACATATATCAACTAATATATCGATAAACATTCATAGCATAGGCAGACTCCTTACCATTCTGTATTCATAATTCATTATAATAGTTTTCTACAACACACACACACACACACATTACACATTATGCACATACATAACACAAACACTGTAATGTGTATCCTTAACCATTTCACTTCAATTACAAATCAAATCAATGTTTTCTTCTGACTTCTGCTGTTGAAATTAGTCTTTCAAGAGATTTTTGCTAGAGACAACCAACTCTTGTGTTGGTTATGTCAAAGTTGCTGTCTTATGGCACCACTTCATATTCCACAGTCACTCACACATACACACTCTTTCTCTCTTTCTTTCTCTCTCTCTCTCACACACACTTACACACACATGCTTACTCACACAAATTCAAAAAGAAATAATGTGAGTCAAAAAGAAGGAAGGAATATAAGATTGAAATAAAAAAGGATAAAATAAAAATTCTACAGCATTTGAATTAGATTATATTATCTTTTACCTATTGTAAGGGAATTTGGAATACTAGATTTACTCTCATATTTCTTCTAAAAATATGGCAGGATTAAAGTTTTTTTATTTTATTTTCTAAGAAAACTAAATGATGAAATTAGTTTATTTTCTTCAAAGCCACTGCAGGTTTATATTTCTTCCCCAACATTATTTTTGAACTTCAAATTCCCATACAGCTTGGTATTAAAAAAAAACAAATTGCTGACATTCTGAAATATTAGTATAAAAACAAGAAAAAATGGTTAGAATATAATCTCTATTTGAAGAAATAGATACACACCAATTCCAATAAACTGTGTGTGGTTGATCTTCCTTCTTTTTTCTATGATCCTATTTCTTACAAGTGTGAAAAGAAAATATAAAACAAAAATCTCTAAAAATTAAACTAAAGCTGCTGGAAAAGAAGACTGGTGTAAAACTAAACGAGGCTCATAAATATTAATACATTTACTGTATTTGACACGACACATGTTGATTGTTTTCCGTGTATATGTGTTTTTTAAACCCACCCCATCTGATCAGACTGACTGAAATAGTTCGTAATATGTAAACTTCTATGGTTGTGAGCGTCAGATCAGTGCTCTTGTGAACGTATGGTTGTGAACGTCAGATCAGTGCTCTTGTAAATGTATGGTTGTGATGAACACTGAGCCATTTGCTCTTGTGAACGTATGGTTGTGAACCCTGGGTCATTTGCTCTTGTGAACGTATGGTTGTGAATGCTGACCCATTCATAATTCTTCACAGCCCACTTATTTCTTATACTTGAATGTGTGTGGGTGTTTTTTTTAAAATTGTTTGATTGTTTTTTTGTTTTTTTTTCTATTAACCACTTGCTTTGTATATTACAGATCTGTGTTCATAGCAGATCATTCAGCTCTTGATCACATGTTGTCTACTGGATGAACAAGAGAGAAAACAAATAAAGTCTACTAAACCCCTTGTGTACAAATTCAGTAGATGATCCGTTCCAAACATTTAGTAATTTTTTTGTTTTTGTTTTTTTTTATATATATATAAATACTTTAATTTTATGTTTCAGTTTTTGCATACGATTATATATTTTCATTATATAAAAACAAAAAAAGATCACTCTTACAAACTAATTTAGTCAATTGACCTGTAAGAGTTGATCTCCACTAAGCATTAACTAATTTGAGTTTGAAATCAACCAATGACATATTTGTAATTAAGTCAAAATTGGAACCATTGAAAAATAGTTATAATATACTACTTAATTTTTTTAATTTTTTTTTTATTATTGAACCAACGATATTTATGTTTACAAATTTAAGGGTTGATCCCTTTCCTACAAACTCACTGTGCACTTGTGTATGACTGAATAAAAATTTCAATTCTTTTTGAACTTCTATAAAAATAATCATGTTTTAATTTGTTTTCAAAATTCTTAAGAGTTGATTTTCAATAAAAGTACGAATTCATTGAATTGCTATAAACTTTGCCTTGTCTTTATGGATGACTACAAGTCTTCTACGAGTGGTGCAGTTTGTCAAAGAGTAAGTTCATATCTTGTCACTGCTGCTGCATTCTGTTCCTGATCAAGTAAAAGAATGAAGAGATGCTACATATTGTATGTAGAAAAAGATGAAATTAAAATAAATAAAACTGAAAGCCTTACAGTTTGGCATGAAGACTACAATATTTTTATGAAGATATATATGTGACCAGATAATTGAAGGTACACATATGTATGTGTCTGGTAGTATTCAAGCATATCTTAATATGGATATAGAATATTAAAATGAATTTTCATCTGACTCAGTCACCACAGTCGTCCCTTACATTTGAGGATCACCTGGTATCAGCATGTACCATGCTTTTCCTAATGGTTTTAGGTGCCCATGTAGTCACAAGCAGACACAGACACCCTCTCAGCACTCCCACCCATGACCCAGTGGAACATCCAGGATGTGATAGCTGGAGGTAGAGAAGGCTGCACCAGCAAAGCTGTTGCTAGTACTCATTTTCAGCTGAATGGACTGGAGCAATGTGAAATGAAGTGCCTTGCACAAGGACACGACACACTGCCCAGTCCGGGAATCGAACCCACAACCTTATGATCATGAGCCCAATACCCTAACCACTAGGCCACGGACCTTCACTTCTCACTGAGTACACAGTCATTATTAACAGGAGATATAGTTTGGTAGCTTTAATATTCTGAACAAAGGTAAACAAAAAGGGCTAAAGAAAAGGAAAGTTGCTGGAATATTTCCCTGGGAATATATTCATTCATAAGTAAACATGGAGAATTAGTTTGGTTAAATGAAATAACTAAATGAAAACTGATAGAAATTCAAAATACAAACTTTTCAGTCAATGTTGATAAAAATGGTTCTTGTTAAGATATAAGGAATAACTATTATTAGACATTAGGTTTTTGCCTAAAAGCTAGGTGGAAAGATGGAGTTTAGAGGCAGAAAGCACTGGATTGCTCTTACAAAGAAACATTGGCAGAGAGATTAAGTTCTACCTCTGTTATTTTCTTCAATCTACTTCAGATAAAAATAGGTAATATGAAGGGTAATCTACTGTAAAAGTCCTTACTTCAATGATTTATTTGACAATATAAGTTAGAACCATCTCCCAATATGGTAAAATTGATGTGACAATTATTATTTTTATACCATGGTCAATAGCTGTGGATTTGTGATTGAGTTGGATTGGGCTATTTCAGTATCACACTGCCTTCAGTTCAATCCAAACCAGATTAACTTGACCTTTTCTCTTTTTTAGATCTTTAAATATATTTTCAGTAATATCCTGAACTGACTAAAGCTCACTCTTAAACAAAAATTGTCCAGTGTCTAGCCAAAATACATTATTATGCTCTGACTTATCGAGCACACTGGCTGAGAATTTAATATTCTGGATTACCAATCACATGGTCATGAATTCAAAGGTTGCTATAACTATTGTGTTGTGCCCCAAAGCAAGGCACATTACTTTGCTTCTCTTTATCTTTCTGACATATTGATTTGTTTTGATTAGACACAAAACCAATCTTTATAAAAGTGTGTCATTATAATGAACTAAATTGACCTTAGTAGAATACATGAAATATAATATTATAGACAGCAGATACCTGTTGACAGCCCAACTAGTGGCCTGTACTGTTAGTACTCTCTCAATTTGGTGGGATTTGAACTCAAATTCTATCACTACTTCATTCTCAGACACAAATAGAGGTGACATAGCTGATGAGTCGAAATCCACATTGTAATTCCAGATAGCTCAAATTATTCTACATTACCTCTGGGTTCCAGATCAAATATTGGCTTCAAGAGACTGGAGTTCTATCCAGAAGAATATTTTATTTCTCATTTGTTTCACATCATGTAACTGGAGCTAAGCACTGGCTCTCATGGTCTTAGAAAGAGAGAGAGAGAGAGAATATGTGTGATATATAATCTTTTTGTCTAAGGACCTAGGTGGAAGGATGGAGTTAAGAGACAAAGCACTGGATTGCTCTAACAATCTAGATAATTTAAAATAAAGTGTTATTACCTAACAATACCACAGCCACATGTAAAGATGTGTTTACTAATCAAAATAACCTGCATCTGTGAATGTTAATATTGAGTTAAACATTTGGGTACATTGCAAAATAATTGAAGTTAGTTATTGACAAGTTCACCAATGTTGGCAGCATATCATACTGATAATCTTCAACTGATAAATTTATTTTATAATATTACAGCAATCACCTCTTGTTTGGGACATTGACAAAGAGATATTGGATATCATTATAAGGGTTGTTGTTGTTGTTGTCGTCGTCGTCGTCGTCGTCGTCGTCGTCGTCGTCGTCGTCGTCGCTGCTGCTGTTGCTGTTGCTGCTGCTGGCAAATTGGCAGAGTCGTTAGCGTGGCGGACAGAATACCTTACAGTATTCTTTCTGTCTCACTGCGCTCTGAGTTCAAATCCCGCCGAGGTCAACTTTGCCTT
>JAOPJM010001042.1:3220041-3231339 GCA_027124095.1 Muusoctopus leioderma | reverse complement strand
TATTTAGACATATATTTAGACATATATTTAGACATATATTTAGACATATATTTAGACATATATTTAGACATATATTTAGACATATATTTAGACATATATTTAGACATATATTTAGACATATATTTAGACATATATTTAGACATATATTTGTAGTTTTACTGCTCTTGTTCTTGTTGAGTGGCTTCAATCTGCTGTAGTTGAGTAAATTATTACTTGTGGGTAGCATATCAAACACTTGATGATGATGATGATGATGATGATGGTGGTGGTGATGGTGGTGGTGGTGCTGGTGATGGTGGTGGTGGTGGTGATGGTGATGATGATGATGATGATGATGATGATGATGATGATGATGATGATGATGTACAAATTGGATATAACTGTCACATCAGTATAGATTACATCTCTGGTTCTGTCATCTACTGTCATCTACTGTCATCTACTGTCATCTACTGTCATCTACTGTCATCTACTGGAGTAGATTGTTTCAATAGCTTTAATAACAGCTGGAAACTGTGCTACTGATATCGAAAACTTTTGACATAGATTTTTGTTTTGTTTTTGTTTTGTTTCTAGTGACTTATTCATGTAGCGGCTCTTTTGACCTTATTGTCATAGTTGGTATGATTAATGTGGTTGGTACCGCAGAGATACTAACAATTTCCCAAAGTAAATCCTTAGGTTTGTTTCTCCTGTTCAGGCTCACTCTTGCTGTCATTTGTTTTACACAACTGTTCTGCAAAGAAAATGCTTCTCAGTCATTAAGAACTTTAAGGTAGTGGTTTTATTGGTAATAACCATTAGACCATATAACCTATTTGTTGTTTACATATTTTGAGTTCAAATCCTACCAATACTGACCAAAAACGACTTTCCAGGGTTACATGAACCTAATATTAGTAATGTACTGGAAAATGTACTCATGTTGCATTTTCACAATAAAACATATTGAAAATAATGGAACAGCAACAACATTTGAATTACTCACAAAATATATCTATGAGTTTGAGGGAAAAGAAGAGTAATATAACCTTTTCAGGTACTCTTAGACTCAGGGAATAAGAGACTAGTTTACCAAACACTTACACAATTCTATATAAAGTAACTCACCTATATTTAAGTCCCATTTATGAAGTTGACACAACTTTAATGAGACACAAATAATAACGATAATAATAATAAATAAATAAAACACTTTCAAAACATTTTAAGCACTTAAATAGCATTAAATTGGCTTTTGAGAGTTATTTGTCAACTGATATATTTATGATAGTGTGAAAAAAATTTCAGACATTAAAATATTATAGTGTTTGTGATGATGTCAATGCTGATATTGATGAAAACATTGATTACTGTGATGAAGGTGTTAATGAAATCAAAGAGAGCAATGATTTTAAGGATTATTAGTATTATCATTACAATGAGTGATAAGGATGATGCTAATAATGGTTGATGATACGACAATGATGTTGTTTTAGTTATTTATAATACATTTTTTCCATTTTTTGAAAGTGAAGAGTAAAATATTACTGTTTCTGCTACTATTACAACTAATACCAATTGCTACACGTTTAACTAATTTAGCATACTTCCCTTTCAAATTGATTATGTTTAATTTTTTTTGGGGGGGGTAGGTGGTGGTGAGAGAGGCTATATAGGAAATAAGCAATCTTAATTTACATATTTAATTATGATGATGACCAGGCTGTGATGATATATTATTCATGTTACATGAGGGGTATAGAAGAAGATGGTAAGCTCCTAGAGAGTTGAAGCCTACTGAATGGCTTTGATTCCCAGTAGAAAATATTTCACTTCACTTATGCCATTAATGTAATTGGAAAGTTCGTTTTCAATAATAATAATAATAATAATGGAGTTTTGAAGAAAGAGACAGAGGTCTTATTCCTAGCCACACAGGATCAAACAATCAAAGCGAGATACATCAGAAAGAATACAGATAAAGAAGACATCTTAGCTGCATGTAGATTGTGTGGTGATAGAGAAGAGACACTTGCACACGAATCTCTGAATGTAAGATGCTTGCCCAGAAGGGTCATAAGAACTGGAGACATGACGAAGTTGCTATAGTCATACATTGACGAATTTGTAAAAAGTTTGGATTTGAGCATGGGGAAAATTGGTTATGACCATAAAGCAGAACATGTCCTTGAAAATGACCATGTACTATGAGATATGAAGATCCAAATTGATTGGCAAATGGAACATTCACACCCAGATATTGTTATACTCAATAAAGAGGAAAGAGTGTGTGGTTTAATTGAAGTTGTTTGCCTGTTTGATATGAGAATGGTAGACAAAGAACGTGAGGAAATAGAAAAATACCAGGAACTAAAGTATAAAATTTATAGAATTTGGAAGTACCGTAAAGTTGTTATTATCCCAATTGTAATAGGAGCCTTGGGGACAGTGGAAAACAAGTTTAAATGGTTGGTTGAAGATGTTGGATATTGAGGTGAATTTCCTGACTCTACAGAAAGCTTTGTTTGCTCAGCATAGTAAGAAACATAAGAAGGGTGCAAGATACCTAAGGCTGTGGGATGCAACTTGATATCTAGCAATCCAATATCGGTACAACAACAATGAAATGCTGAGTGAAAAAGATACTAATAATAATAATAATAATAATAATAATAATAATTCTTTAGCATAAGCACACGAGACAGCGGCGATCAAAATAAAGATGTGTACATGTATATATAACACACTTATGTACACCTAAACATGCAACTGCTCTCGCTGTGGTTTTAGTCTCGTAGAACAACTTCTCCCTACAGACTTTCTGTGTTAAAAAACTCATCAAGCTCAGAATGAACCGCCCAGACTGCCATACACCGGTGTTTTGAGATTTTTTCTCTCTCGTCAGTGACAGACACCAAGCCGGTCATTTGGAACTAGCTAGGAACTTCTGTTCCTATATGGTATCAGTAAACAAAAACATTCACTGATGTGGCAAGCTGAAATTAAAATAGCATAGGCACACGAGACAGCGGAGATCAAAATAAAGATGTGTACATGTATTTATAACACGCTTATGTACACCTAAATGTGTAAGTCTGTAGGGAGAAGTTGTTCTCTGAGACTAAAACCACAGCGAGAGCTGTTGCACGTTTAGATTTACATAAGCATGTTATATATACATGTACACATCTTTATTTTGTGTTTTTTAACACAGAAAGTCTGTAGGGAGAAGTTGTTCTCTGAGACTGAAACCACAGCAAGAGCCATTGCACATTTAGGTGTACATAAGTGTGTTATATATTGATATAAACATCTTTATAATAATTCTTTCTTTTATTTGTGACAAGGGCCCAAGAAGTTGGGGACAGTACAAAGGCAAAATACATAGGAGACAACAAAGAAACAAAGAAAGTGTGGGGGATTTGCATCGAGAGGAAGGGTGAGATTAATAATAACGATAAGAACACATTAATAAATAGGTCATACTAAATAGGTCTGACAGTACAAAAACAGTACAATGATAGGAAAAAGAGAAAAGATCCCCGAAATAGGGAGAAACCACATAGGGTGATTCGGGGCACCCCACACGCAAACCAGAATTACCCTGACACTCCGAAGGCAGGTGCCTTCTCCCAGTTTTTGCCGTCAGTCTACAGTCGCATAGTCAATGTGGGTCCATTTAGCCATGCCAGTTTCGCCACTCTCACCCACCTTTCCTAAAATTCACTGGAGGGGATCATCTCCCTCTCTACCCTTACCTTCCTCTTCAAGTGGTACTTGAAGAAGTTGATGAGGGCTTGTCCTCAGATGAAAAGCTCTTTCCTCAAACCTTTTAACTGCACCAACCATACAACTTCTTTTGCCATAGCCACCAAGCAGACGAAGACTAACCGCTCTTCTTTGCCAAATGAAGGTGGTGGTTCAATTTTCATGATAGACTTGGCTGATAGACGGATCCATCCCGCACATGAAAAAAGCTGTTCGACATAAACCTACAAATCAGCAAAGCATGGACATTGAACAAGTGCATGCCAGATGGTTTCATCATCCTGCACGCATCTCGGACAGGTACAGTTGCTGGTGGCTCCACCATGGCCATGTATGTAGAGCTTATGCCAAACAGGCAATGCTTCCCTGTAGCACTGCCAGGCCAAGGACGTTTGGGAGTTATCCATAGTGCCCGACCTGAAAGAGACTGCTCAGACTGTCTTCGTCGATGCCCAGAATCGCTCCTAGGCTATCATCACTCATACCCTCCACTAACCCTCTATAGAATGTGAGAGTTGACATTCCACCAACTACATGGTCCAGCTGGTACAGTGCAGTGAGTGCCTGGCAACATTCCAGATGCCACAGGCCAAACCTCGGTCTGTGCTTGACCCAGGACTGCAACTCAGTCAAAGAGACGAGCTGCAGAAAGGCTTGTCACACGAACGGCGACCACACCAGTTCACCATTGTTGCCATCCAGGAATCTCTGCAGATGTGTCAGCCTCAGTACGTGTCTGCACATCAGGAGTGACGGTATCCCAAGGCCTCCTTGTAGTGGATGTTGACAGCAAATGGACCTCCTGACCAGTGGGACCTGTCACTCCCATAAGAAGCAGAAGAGCATATGCTCCAATCTGGTCAGGTGTTTTCTGAGACACGGCACAACGATCAGGCGGTAGTATGTCACCAAAGCAATATAAACGTTAGCTACTTCCACCCGACCTTTCAGGGATAGCTTCCTCTCAGCCCATTTCTGAGTGAGACTGGCCACCCTGTTCGTGACCTCCTCCCAGTTTTTATCCACCTGGAGGTCTGGTCTGAACCGGACCCCCAGTACCTTAACCAGACCCTCACTCCAGCGACAGAAGCTACCGCCCCGAATGGACTTGCCTCTCCAAGTGCCGAGCTGCAAGGTCACTGATTTGTCGTGGTTGATGCATGCTCCCGTTACCTCCTGGTACTCCTGCAGAATGATGCCGACCACCCGGATTTCCGACGTGTCAGACAGCATGACAGTGACGTCGTCCGCGTATGCTGACACGGCCTTCCTGTGTCCTAGTTCGAGCGGGATGCTCCTTAACGACTCCAGTTTCCGCAGCAAGGGCTCCAGTGCCAAAACATACAGAAAAGACAGGGGAAATCCTTGCCGGACCGATCATGTGATGCGAAACGGTTCCGATAGGTGACCATTTATTTTAACCACCGAACAGATGCCACTGTACATTGTAGTAATCCAGCCTCTGAAGGCGGGGCCGATAGCAACTGCTCTTATGACAGCCGCCAGGTAGTGATGGTCAACCCTGTCGAACGCTTTAGAATGATCTAAATTTATCAGGGCCCCACCGAAGCCAGATCTATAGCCGACCCGTTCTACGATGTATCGCATGAGGTGGAGGTTGTCATGGATAGATCTGCCAGGGATCACACAAGTTTGTTCGTCTCCGACTAAATCACCGACAACAAGCGCCAACCCCTTGGCGAGCACCTTTGCCAAAATCTTTAACTCTGTATTAAGCAGAGTTATGGGCCTAACATTGTCAATTATGTCCCCTTTGTTCGGGTCCTTCCTCAGCAGCGTCATTACTCCTCGGCTCACGCGACTTGAGATGTTCCCAGTCTGCTGCCAGTTGCAATAAACCGCTGCTAAGATGGTAGAGAACAAGTCTGGCATGTAACAGTATAGTTCCTAGGGTAGACCATCCAATCCCGGCGATTTGCACATCGCACAGTCACCCAGCACGTCCGCTACTTCATCTGCTGAAATCGGTTGTTCGCTGCGCTCCGCTTCTCTGGTAGAGAGTCGCGGAAGACCGTCAAGGTAGGCATCGAAATCTACCGAGTCCAGTCCATCGCTCCTCGCGAACAGTTCGGCAAAATGCCGCTGAAAAGCCGCACACATCTGCTCGGAACCTGATAGCACGCGCCCATCATGGCCCGTCAAAGACCGAAGTGTGGCCCTGTTGCCACGCTGTGCCTCCGCCACCCGTGCCCAACTAACGGCGTTCGCTCTGTCATTTTTCAGAGCGCGCACCCTACCACGAGCAACGCATCCATCGTGCTTCGCATCGAAGAAGTGGTCAAGGGCCATTCTCGGCGCGACCACGTCGTGAGCGATGCTTTTTCTGTTCGCCTCTTCGAAACGATCGACTAGTTCCTTCTCTAATTTGTTTTTTTTTTGTTTTTCTCTATTGCTAAATCTTTGCTAAATCTGATGGCTTCTGCTCTAATTTTCCTTTTTAGGGAGAACCATCACCTGTTATCAAAAATTGCACCCGTCAATTCGTTGATCCGGTCTCTGAAATCTTTTCGTGCCGGGAAAGATGTATTCAGTTTCCAGTACCCTGGACCTAGCTTTCTAGTCTTGTATAAGTTGATTGAGAATAACACAAACTTGTGGTCTGTGTAGCCAACTACCCTAAACTGTAGACAAGACAACTTACACTTTCACTATCAGTTAGCCTAATGAAAATTTTGTCTAAGTACGATCTGGATGACCTGCTGCGGTTTGTCTAAGTCCACATTGGTGTGTTTTGGAAATCCCGGCGGTACCTGTCAGACAGTTGGAACAGCCTGAGCAGGTTCGCAAGACATTTGCACTTCCCTCTCCTATCAGCTACTCCCACAAACTTTACATGCGTCTAAAATCCCATTTTAATCACCCACTAACACTAATGAGTGACATGTTCCTAGGAAAATCTCTAGGCGTCTAAAGAAATCTGGTCTACCACCTCCAGAGGGCTACTAATCTGAAGGCACCTTTGTCGCCCTCACTGCTGTTCACGTCCAGGACCACCGATTTACCATCCGGATCTAGGAAAACCGTGCTTACAACTAAGTTCAGGCCTTTCCGAAACAGCACCGCTACGCCACTCGATCCGGGCCGACCGAAGGAGACGTAGGCCTCGTAGTCGTCCAGAAGGAGGGCGAGCGAGCACGTCTCGGAAATCCTCGTCTCGCCAATAGCTAGTTGAGCAGGCGTCCCTGCTTCCACACCGACCCAAGGCCACGCGCATTTATACATCCTACTCGTTGCTGCGACATGTTGACTTGCGAAAGGGTGACAAAGGCCACTTATCTTGTTTTAGGTGCTGGTAATCCGAGGCTTTAGGACTATTTGTCCTGGGAACGCCCAAAGTGTCCCCCAAGCATCTTCGACTTGGGATTTTTCCTGAAGTCTCCCACGTCACGTGGGAACCTTTCCGGGAGTTCTGAATAGACTCCTGGTGTGGTTTGTATTAGTAGTCTGTTATTATATCTTTGTGTGTCCGTACAAACTCCATTAACTCACTATTATCCTTCTGAACCAGTGAAGTTGTGGAGAGTTAATTGTGGTTGTTGTTGCTGTTGTTGTTGTTGATGTTGTTGTTGCTGTTGTTGTTGTTGTTGTTGTTGTTGCTGTTGTTTTTGCTATTGTTGCTGCTGCTGCTGTTGTGTCTTTTGTTTTTGGTATCTTCTGCTACTGTGATAGTTGTGGCTGTTGTCGCTTCTGTTGTTGGTGTTGTTTTTGTGACTCTTGTTGGTGTTGTTGCCGTAGTTGTTGTTGTTGTTGTTGTTGTTGCTCCTTTTGCTGTTGCTGCTGCTGTTGCTGCTGCTGTTGCTGCTGCTGTTGTTGCCGCTGCTGCTGTTATTGTTGTTTTGGTAGTTTTTGATGTGTTTTGATGTGTTTGTTTCACCATGCTCTTTTTATTTTTTTTTAGGCTTCGGGCTCCCAAACATTTGTACCTTGGCGTTATGGCTGTGGGTTTCTCCTGACCCACCCCTCTTCGTCTTTGTCAATCTCTCTATTGTCTGCAATTTATTCGGGTTTCTCTCGTCGTCTTCATTTGAGGAAGAGGAATCTGAAAGTGTCAATGATATGTTTGTGCATATCTGGGCATGCTTTTACGTGCTTCTGTGGGTATTGTCTTGTTCTATTTGTTCCTGCTGCTGTGGATTTTGTAGTGGCTGTGGTTGGGGTGCTGCAAGCAAAGGAGGGCGCTGCTCAAGTTCCTTTCTCCTTCTCGTAGGACAGAAGGCCTTAATGTGGTCTGTTTTCCCGCAGATGAAGCATTTTGGTTTGCTTCCTTCGACCAGCACCCGCATTTGTTCGCACTTCTCGAAACAGAACCATTCAGGAATATTGCCGAGATCTTCAGGTGTAACTAACACGTGGAATTCCATGGACGTTCCCGTCCGATTCTGCTGAGGAGTGGATTTCAATTCTATTACCTCCCCGTATTCTTTGACCACTGCCAACATGCTGGCTTGGTCTCTGTGGGGTGGTACATTTGTTACTGTTATTTTGGCAGTGCGCCTTCCCATATACAGAAGCATCATGATGTATTCTTAGGAGGTGCAGGTTGTAGTGGAGGCTCTGCGTGCCCTCTGCTCACTGTGATAAATTTCCACCACAGTCCCGTACTTTTCCCATCTAGATACGTAACCCACAGCAGCCTAAATTTCTTTTAAGCAAGTCTCCGTTTGAGCTGGTGTGGGATATTCCAGCCTTCTGTTTTTCCTGCTGGTACATCTATAAATAATAGTTTTTTGTTGGTGCCATTGATTTCCTTTGCTGACAATACCATAACACCAGGTCTCACGATGTCAGCTTTATACTCTTGTATGGCCTCGTTTTTGCCTTCGAAGGAATACTAGCCGCGTTAGCGAAAGAGAGGGCATTCTTCGCCATTGCGCTGATGTTGTTATTGCTGTTGTTGTAGTTGTTGTTGCTATAGTTGTTGTTGACGACGTTAGTTTGGTTGCCCTTGTTGTTGGTGGTGGTGGTGGTAGTTGTGGTGGCGGTGTTGCTGTATTTTTTGTATCGTTCCTTGTGTTGTTGCTTTGGTCACCTTGGGGGTCTTAGAAGGATTGGCACCTTTACTGTCAACTCCATTGCTAGAGTAGTGGTGGGGATGCTATTGTTGGTGAGTGTGGCGGCGACTGCTGCTACACTATTTACTTCTTGACTGGCAAGTAAGTCTGTTATTGGACTATTGTTAGTAACCGGAGTGGGAGGGACGACAGGCAGGTTATCTCCTATGCCCGCTACTATCTTCTTCAACTCTAAACTGGCCATTTAAAAATAAATGGAAATATTACCCAGAGAAATTTTGGGAACGTGCTTTTATGCCCGTTCCACGGAAAAAAAGTGGGAAGTGACTTCTTCAGCGATTCCCTGGTCACCTCCGGAAAACAATAATGATAATTTCGACGACCGTAGTCGGTACAAGAAAACAAATTTTGGAAAAGACTAATAATAATAATAATAATTTCTTTTATTTGCCACCAGGGCAATGGTTGTGGGACAATCAGGAAGACAGACATATAGTGTGGGGATTTACATATAGAATCGAATGAGTAAAAAAAAGGACGAAATATACATAGTATACAAATAATGATGATGATGATGTAATCCTCCTGATACAGGAGGACCTCCATCTAGGCAAGTCGAGGAATGCCACAAATCCAAGCTCTCCCTGAACGCCAAAGGCAAGTGCCCTCTCCAACTGTTGTTCTCCGACCTACAGATGTATACTTAGAGCGGTCCCATCCACTGTTGCCATTTTGCCACTTTCACCCACCTTTCAACAAAATCACTGGAGGACAGCACCTCCCTCTCCACCCTCACCTTTCTTTTCAGGTGAAACTTGAAAAAGTCGATGAGTGCTCGACCAAAGAGGAAGGTGTTTGTCCTCAGACCTTTCAGCCTCGTCCACCACACAACCTGTTTCGCTGTAGCCACCAGACAGAGGGAAAACAGGCCTTCTCTGTTCGGTTAAAAGAGGGTGGTGGGCGATTATCATGAGGGACTCGGCCGATTACCGGATCCGTCTCAAAACTCTACAAGTCAGCAATGCCCGGACACTGAACGAGGCCATGCAGAACGGTTTCGTCGCTCTGCACGTATCTCAGACAGGTCCGTCTGACGGTACTTCCGTACCTGTAGAGTTTATCGCGAACCACTAGCGCTCCTCGGTAGCACTTCCGGAAGTTATCCATAGTAGTTCCCAATCCGAAAGTTCTCCGGAACAGACTAGCCAGTTAGTTTTCGTCGACGCCCAGAGTTTCCCCGAGAACGTCGTCGACCTTACCTTCCACTAACCCTCTATAGATCACTTGAGTGGAACTTCCACCGATCCTATTGCCCGAGTGGTAGAGGGCGGTGAGCACAACAGCCAGTAAAAACAGAATTGGACAGGGTTCCAACCCTAAAATACACTCTCAATGCCATAGGACAGTTGAAAAATGGAAAGACATCAGGAGTTAATGGAATCCAACCAGAGATCTGGAAAAGTGGTTGGAAGCCAGCGTTACACAGCGAACTCCATGAGTTCTTTGTCTGCTGCTGGAAACAGGGCAAGTTATCACATGACCTCCGTGGTGCAATCATCATCACCCTGTAAGAGAACAAAGGGGAAAAGTCCAAATGCTCCAACTACCAGGGAATAACTCTGCTCTCCATTGTAGAGGAAATACTCACAAGAGTGCTCTTGAACAGACTGGTGCCCATAATTGCAGAAGAACACCTCCCAGAAAGCCAATGTGGATTCAGAGCCAACAGGAGCACCATCGACATGGTATTTGTTTTCAGACAGCTCCAAGAGAAATGTAGGGAACGAAACAAAGGACGGTATGTAACGTTTGTAGACCTTACCAAAATGTTTGACACAGTTAGTAGGAAAGGTCATTTAAAAATCATGGAACGACTAGAATGTCCGTCAAAATTCCTCAACATGGTCATCCAGCTACATGAGGATCAGTGTGGCTAAGTCACGCACACAAAGAAGCCCTCAAAGACCTTCCCAATAGGAAATTGTATAAAACAGGGCTGCGTCCTTGCACCGACTCTCTTCACAATCTTCTTCAGCATGATGCTGAAAAGGGCCACAGAAGACCTCGATGAGGAGGACAGTCTCTACATCCATTACCACACTGGTGGAGGCTTGTTCAACCTGAGGTGACTACAGTTCCACTCAAAGTCATGGGAACAACTCATCTGGGAGTTACTCTTTGCCAATGATGCTGCCTTTGTTGCCCACACAGAGTCATCCCTACTGGTTATATATAACACGCTGATTCGCAGAGGACAGTCCTGGGGTGCACCATCGGTGAGACAGAGCTGAAGACAGTCCATTAGTTCAGCTACCTGGGGTGCACCATCAGTGAGACAGAGCTGAAGACAGTCGATTAGTTCAGCTACCTGGGGTGCACCATCAGTGAGACAGAGTTGAAGACAGTCCAATAGTTCGCCTACCTGGGGTGCACCATCAGTGAGACAGAGCTGAAGACAGTCCATTAGTTCAGCTACCTGGGGTGCACCATCAGTGAGACAGAGCTGAAGACAGTC
>JAOPJM010001042.1:3206797-3219941 GCA_027124095.1 Muusoctopus leioderma | reverse complement strand
AACATATAATCATCCAATGTATTAAGAACATCATATCCGTTATCTGTCTCAGGTGTCTGGGTGACACCCGGTGGATGATGTGTAAATACAGCATATATCAAGGAAAATTTTTCATAATAATAATAATAATAATGTTTTCTTTATTGGCCACAAGGGCCCAAAGACATAAAATACAATGTACAAAAATATGTGGAGTAAAGAATTATACAAAAAAGACGGGAGAGGAAGAAAGATGTTATACAATGAATGGGGAAACGTTAAAAATGTTGATGATACAAATAATCAAACTATTACAGAAAAACACACAATAATTAAAACAAGATATAATTGATAATAATAATAGATATAACAAAAAACAAAAAACAAAAAATGAAAATGACATAGAAAACATTTAAGGCCCTCATCTCTCACAAGAGCGGGAGCCCACTGGCTATGGTTGATCATAGTACTCCATCTCTATTCCCGCCCGCCATTTCATGTATTGTTTGAAAGTGCACCCGAAGGCCCCTCTTAACATTTTGTGTGCTTGTTTCAAGACAAGGCAACCCACGTCCTAGGGATGTAACTCCTTCAAATCGTCGTAGTAATCGAATTGTACATTATATTAAAATTCTGTCATTAGCAGGCTTTTTGTAGTTTGGCCCCATCTTTTTTACATCCAATTTTATGTAGCCACTGTACCCTTCGGCGTTCAAGAAAATTGCCCGCTGCATGAGTGGTTCGTTTGACCTTCGAAGAACTGTGAAATAAAATTCGTCTCCATCTATTACATTCATTTTTGTTTCGTGTTCCTTTTTTCTTCTTCTGCTGCTTCTAGTTCTTCTTCTGCTTCTTTTTCCTTTTCTTTGTCTTCCTCTTTCTGGCGAACATCATCATTTGTTTGAGTGGGGTACGCCTCCTCACACAGAAGTTCCATGCTGCCGTTCTGCCGACCATCGTTCTCGCTGTCGCTACAATTGCCCGTTTGCGGAGGGGACACCTCCTCACATGTTTTGGAGGCTTTCTCTTGTGGTTGGTTTCTCTTTTGGGAGCTTTTCCTTCTATTTTTTACTCTTTCCACTGCTCTGCTCCCTGGTCGGCTCATCACAAGAAGATGGCGTAGCGTCACTCTCCGCCTATGCTGCAGTGCGGGGCGCTGGGACCGGGGGTGAGACAAACTCCTCCGCCATCTGCGGACCGGGAGAGGCCGTCTCGGAAGCATTTGCCTCCAGGACAGGGGCTGAAGCGGATTCCTCAATCACTTACGGAGCTCTACACCGTGGCACGGCTGGAGGTTCAGGTGGAGCAGCGTCCTCTGTACTTCGCTCACCCCTCATCCGCTTTTCCATTTCTTTAGGGCAGAAAGCCCTCAGTGGGCCTTTACTGCCGCAAGTATAACAAGAGGGCTTTTTGCCCTGTACCACCACTCTCCACGGTTTCGTTTCCGCACCCATGACAGGACAGAGCTCCGGAATGTCTCTGTGGTCTTGAAGGGTCATAAGGACTTGGAAGTCCATAGTGACCCGTCCCAACCACGTATCGTTTCTAATTATTTCTGCACTTACCACTTGCCCATACACAAAGCCATGGACCAGCCAGAGGGAGAGATTTCCATCAATGTCTCTGACTGAGACCTTAGTGTTTCTTTTTCCCATGTATTGAGGGACGAGTTTATGCACAGGTGTGTGCAGCACAATTTGTGCTTGTGTTTCCGCTTCAGCTTGGTTCCTGAAGTGTACGTTAATGGTTCCGTACGACCTCCCCCGGTCTATGGATGTGATGTTATTCCATATCTCCCCTAAGGCATCCTGGAGTTGCTGCTTCGACGGCTAGCTGAACTCCCCACTGCCTCTTCCGAGGCATATGTAGGCGAGCATTTTTTTTGCTTGCTCGTGAACATACTCCTTGGGTAGGCTAACAGAGAGTCTGTTTACAAAAGCTTGCCACCACTTTCTTTGTTCTTGGGCTTGAGACAAGTTCAGATACTCTTGGCTCACTGCAATGTCAGCAAAGCTGTTTTGTTTGTGGGTAGTGTTCGTGTCTGTGCCATTTTTCAAGTTGTTATTTTCGATGTTCACCATGTGTGCAAAATTTTTTTTTGTAATTATTGTGTTGAGTGTCCGTGTATAAAACATTTTTTTTCCCCTTTGTTGGCGAGTCTCAACGGTGTTGCCATAAATATTTTGGGTGGGTGTATTTGCTGGCCTCCGCTTTTGAAGCCATTTAAAAAAAAGACAAAAACAAGATGCAAAAACTAATAAAAACGTCAAAAAGACGAACCTTTTGGGGCTGTCACAAAATGTGACTGACCCCAAACAGTTAATAAATCCCTTCTTCGTAAGGTAATGCAAAAAAATTTTCAAAAAAATCTTTTCAAACGTCAAAAGCAGATTCCTCGGAGCAGCGAAAAAAACACATTCAGCTGATTCGCCGACCAATAATAATAATAATAATAATAATAATAATAATTCTTTCTAATATTGGCACAAGGCCATAAATTTAAGGGAGGGGTAAGTCGATTAAATCGACCCCAGTACTTGACTGGTGCCTTGTTTATCGACCCCAGATAGATGAAAGGCAAAGTTGGCCTCGGCAGGGTTTGAATTCAGAGCGTAGCAAGCCAGAACGAATACTGCAATATAATAATAGTATTAATAATAATCTCAAAGCTTTGGGATTACAGGGGAAAAGAAATGGAATGCTGTGACATTTATGTATGCCAAGTGTTATAGATGAAACTGGTTGCAACAGAAATAAAAATTGAGTTCTGGACAAAGAAAATAACACCATACCACTATAATTTGTCAGTGAATTCAGTTATATACCTCTGCTACTTTGACACCATACCACTATAAGTTGTTAGTGAATTCAGTTATATACCTATGTTACTTTGAGACCTGGTCCGAATGCTTGCAACAGAGTGGACACTTCTAGAGTTACACAAGGACCAGATGGTGGTGTCAAGCTGGTGACCGATTAAATCTACCAGCCAATAGTGCAACGAGTGCTATTAATTGTTTAAATCAGCAACTAAGAAACAGCACAGTTCTGATGATAAGGATGATTTAGGAAACAAGATGTCTGAAATATAAGTACATTTTAAATTTTATTTTAAATTGATCATCCTGAAGTATTGCAAAATGATTGGGGGGAAAAAATCAAAACAAAAGGAAATTTCTCAATTTAGAATTCAAATACACTTGTTACCAAAAGCATCTTGTTCCAGAAATCACTGAAATTTGAGAAGTAGCTTTTCACTAAATATATCTTAGCAACCAAGTGTATGGTATTTCTGAAAAATATGGTTATTGTTGCTGTTGTTTTTATCTTTTTCTTTATTCAGATATAGTATTTGTATTAGTTTCAATCTGCAAGGTTACTGAATAGACTCTGCTTAATGTTGTAGCTTAATATATACAACAATTTAATATATTTTCATAGCTTAGAAATTGTTCAATAGAAAATACTGATACAGACAACAAAACCATATTCTATGATTCTAATCTCTTTGCTTTTGGATTTTTTATTTTTATATTTATTCTTTTTTAACTTTTTAAAAATTTGTTTTAAATATTTAATTTATTCTCATTTCAAAGTCTTTTTATGTTTCCTGGCTTGCTTCCATCAAACTTATTAAGAAGAACAGATTAATTCACCGATAGAAGGCAGTTCGAATTTCAAGCAAACTAAATTCAATAGCAGAATGTGAAACTATCGAGACAATCATAAAGATAGTAACTAATTTTTCAATACTTCAATTCTAGTCTAACCTGTGAAACATTATTTTGGAAAATTTGAAGGAAAAAGAAAGAAAGGACACACACACACACACACACACACACACACACACACACACACATATATATATATATAAAACATTGTAAAATATTTTCAATTGTTTTCAGCTTTGTGACATCAACAATCTTTTTAATTTATCTAAGATATTTTAAACTGTTAACTTCATTTTAAACATTAATAGGATAAAGTGGTGTGTAGCAGGGGGAAGAGAGTGTTGCTAACTGTGCTTGTGTCATGTAGACTAAGTCATACTACAAGTGCATTAGAATAATAATGATAATAATAGTAATAATAATAATAACAATAATAATAATGATAATGATGATGATGATGATGATGATGATGATGATGATGATGATGATGATGATGATAATAATAATCATTTTCGTTTGAATCAAACATTATATTTGTTTCAATAATGATAAAAATAGTTAGTATCTTTATTGCTAGTTTTTCTCCCACCCCTCCTCCTCATAGTCGTCATTATTTGTAGTAATATTTTTAACAAACCAGGAGATTTTTGAAGCAAATGAAACAAGTTCTAAACTACTTTGCAACTAGATTTTACTTCATTTCTCAATAGACAAAAAGGACAGTTGGTAGGCACTCCAGTCATCAAATATACATTTTATTTATCTGTTGTAGGGTAAAATAAATGAGAATTTATGATGTTCATTCTTTTCTGGAGAAGCTGATATAAATGAAGTCGTTTTAATTAGAAATGAAAGAAACTTAAAACAATCATATTTGATTCTTACTATTTCTATTATTATGCAAACCAAGGTTGGTGAAGTTGTTGTTGTTGTTGTGTAGCCCCAGGCCATCCCTGATCAAGAAGACCTATGGTCAAAGACACTCCAGTCTTGATAATTCCGTCTATTATCATTATCCAGTTGTGGCCTTTTTTAAAAAGACTGTAAGGTGTGATTTGAGGAAGATTTGGCTGCTATTCCTAGCAGGTTGAACGATGGCATAGGTACTTCCTCATTAATGGTAAAGTGACATACTAGATGTTTTGTAGTATCCAGTTCAGAGCTTCATGAGTTCAAATTCTACTTGAGCGAACATTGTTTTTTTCTTTCTTGTGGACATAATAGAATAAGTACCAGTAATTATACCATGGACATTTCAACCAACTCCATCTTTCCCTCTCTCCTCTTCTCCCAGAAAAAAAACACTGGTACTGTCAAGTCAAAACTAGTCATTATATAATTTATTCTTCTTTTGGCCAATCTGTTAGTTTTTCTTCTTTATAAATTCAAATTAGAATATGGGAACAAAATTTTAATCAATTTACAAAAAGTTATTAATTAAAACACTAAAATCCCAGAGGTCTTTCAGAGAGATAGTAAAAATAATTTGAATAAAAATAAAACAAACAAATAGAGCTTTGTAGGTTTGTAATAAAAAAACCATTTTGTGAATAATCGTATGGCAACTATAGTTTAATTAAATTGACTTGATATACTTACTTAATCATTCAACAATTGCACCAGATAATTGGTAGTCATTTGCAATAATGAAGGGTTGGTGGGAGGCTGAATTAATAAAGTCTATGGGCTGAGAGACAAATTATAATCTGCTATAAAGCTATGATTTTAAAACTGTATATCAATGGTTATGATGGCAGCAGGTGGTGTGGTCGGTTCTTGACAAACTGGGTTCCTGAGCAGGCTTTCATTTCTTATGGCAAACCTTTCTCATGATACTAATGCATTTAAGAAAGTCCTGAACATCATAACTTCTTGTTTTCCTCTCATACATGTCAATAGTTCCATGTATAAAAAAATTAAATAAATGGCGACGACGACGACGACGACGACAACGACGACAACAACAACGACAACGACAACGACAACAACAACAACAACAAGTGGGATTCATGGTAAATCCACATTTTATAAATGTTCTTATTTCTATTTCAGTGCATACATTTATAGATCTTCATAACATTGTTTCATTTTGTTAAAGATTTCAATTATGCCTTCAGTTTCATCCTATAGTTAAGGTTGTTTAAAGTGTAACACCTGAACACATCGTGACAAGTAAGATAGTATTAATAATAATAATAATAATGGTTTCTTTATTGACACAATTGGGACAGATGTGAGGACATGACATGGACATATTACAAAATGGTGGAAAACATACATGAAAAACAGCTATACAAACATACAATGCAATGGTCCCAATAAGGGGACAGTCATCTTGTGGCATTCAGGGAATATCACATAAATCCCTGACTACACATAAACCTGGAGCCAATCGTGTAGACCCACATAAATCGTAGACTACCTTAATTACCAAAGGCAAATACCCTCTCTAAACATTGAATATACATGTGCATATTCAGAGCAAACCCATTTGCTCAAGCCATGCTCACCCCTCTCACTCACTGGACAGACTCAGTTGATAGCCTGATTCGTCCTTCATACAAGAACATCTGTTTGACAACTGCACAAGTCAGCAATGTTTGGGCACTAAACGAATGTGTGGGGAATGATTTTGTCACTCTCTGAAAGAGTAAATGCTGCAATCTGGTAGATGCAGCAGCCTGGGGCAAGGCAGGACAGTCAGGCAGTAATGTTGTTGTTGCTGTTTAACTCCAAGTCACCCCTGGTCAAGCAGACCTATGATCAAAGGTGTTCCAGCTATACCTTCACATTGTTTTCTGACAGTATATACAGGAATACATCATCCAATGTGTCCTTTGTTTTAAGAGAGTAGGGTGTGATTTGATGGAAATTTGACTAATATTTCTAGCTGGTTAAGCTACCACATGGAGGCTTCCTTAATATATAACAGAGGCGGTATAAGCATTAGCTACCTCTGTTCGACCTTTCAGGGATAGTTTCTCCTCAAAGCATTTCTAAGTGAAACTGGTCATCCTGTTCACAACTGCGTCCCAGTTCCTATCCATCAGAAAATCTGAACTGAACCAAACTCCAAGCACTTTAAATGAACCATTGGTTCGTGAGAGATACTGGCCAGTGTGGACTTACCTCTCCAAGCTGTAAACCCACTGACTTGTTTTAGGTAATGCATGCTCCTGTTACCACCTTGTATCCCTTCAGCGTGGTGTTGACCACCTCAATTTCTGAAATGTCTGAGAGCATGATGGTGACGTCGTCCTTGTACGCTGACATGGCTCTACTGTGTCCCAGTTCCAGTGGAATGCTTCTCAACATATAGAACTTCTGCAGAATTGTTTCAAGAGCCAAAACTTACAGGACACCCTTGATGAACTGAGCATGTGATTCGAAATGGTTCTAATAAGTTTCCATTTAATCTGATCACCAAGCAGATACCACTATACAAAGAGTAGTGATCCAGCTTCTGAAAGCGGGGCTGACACCAGCTGCAGTTAAGACAGCCACTAGGTAGTGATGGTTGACCCTGTCAAAAAGTTTAGATTGATCTAAATTTGAACAGAGCACCTCTGCAGCCAGATTTATTACTCACCCTCTCTACGATGTATCACATGAGGTGGTGGTTGTCATGAATAAATCTACCAGAAATCACACAGGTCTATGTAACACCAACAAGTGCCAATCTTTTTGCAAACACCTTGACCAAAATCTTTAACTCTGCATTCAGCAGGATAATTGGCCTGAAATTATCAATGATGTTCTTCTTGTTTCCTCAGCAGTGTCACCACTCCATTGCTCACACAACTGGGAATGCTCCCAGTCTACTGCCAATAGATGTCTGTGAAAACTGTAGAGAATAAGTCTGGAAGGTAAACATAAAGGTCACGTGGCAGACCATCCAAACCCAGAGATTTGCCCCTCGCACAACAACTCAGTACCTTCCATATTTCAACTTCCACATCTCCTGGGGATAGTCATGATAGGCTGTTGAGGCAGGCATTAAAGCCAACTATCTCCAGTGATTAGGCTACTGGGCTCACGATCGAAAGATTGTGGGTTCGATTCCCGGTCCGAGATGCACATTGTGTCCTTGAGCAAGGCACATTACTTCACATTGCATCAGTCCACTCAGCTGAAAATGAATACCAGCAATAGCTGGGGAGTTAACCCTGCAACGGACTGGCGTCCCATTCAGGGGAAAGTCTTGCACTCTCAGTTCACTTAGTGCCACATGGAACCGGGATAAGCTCCGGCCTGATGGGCCACGTAGGCCCAGGTAGAACTTTAACTTTTTTTTATCTCCAGTTTAGTGTTGCTTAAAAACTGTACACATCTACGTGGAATTGGATAGTATGTGCCCATTGTATCCATCAAGGGTTTTGTTACAACATCACACCTCGGCTACCTGGACCCATTGAACAGCTTTTGCTCCGTTGTGATGCACCTTAACTTATACAACGCAACCTTTGTGCTTGCATGAAAGAAATGGTTGAGTGCCATTTTCACTGCTACCTCATCAGTTGTAATGCCTTATTTAATAGCCTCTTTTAATCTTCTTACTAGCTACTGTTTTTTATCGCTACTTTTTTGCTAAACTTTATCAACCCTACTCTAAGATTTCTCTTTATATAGACTAGACCCACCACTGGTTGTTGGTGATTGTTCCTGTTAACTCCCACCTAATTAACTCATAATCTGGTTTTTCTAAGCTTTCCATGCTGGGAATGACACGTTTAACTTCCAGTAACTGGGTCTGTGTCTATATCTTATCTAAGTTGACCATTCAGATCATGAACTTGTGGTCTGTGTAGCCAACAGGACTCCCTATGCTAGCCGTATCTGCTGTCCTAAACTCTATCTAGATACGATCTGGCAAACCCAATGTGGTTTGTCCACATTCACATTGGCACATTCAGGAAATCCAGGCAGTACCTGTCAAATAGTTGGAACTGCCTGAGCAGGTTTACGAGATTTTTATACACCTTCCTCTTCTATCAGCTAATTCCATGCAATCCCTGTGAGAGTGTAAGATGTTATTCCAGTTGCCCACTGACACTAATGAGCAGGATGTTCCTAAGAATGCTTCTAGGTGCCCGAAGAAGTTTGGTCATCCAGCTCCAGTTGGGGTATAAACCTTCATTAGTATGAAGGTACAGCATTCACTGCTGTTCACAGGGGTCATCAACCAGCCACCTGGGTTCAGGAAGATTGTCTTTACCTTGAAATCCAGACTTTTACAACACTGCCACTTCACTTGATCCGGCTCACCAAACAAGATGTACACTTTAAATTCTACCAGAAGAAGCGTGAGTGGGAAAATCTTGGTCTCACTGATGGATGCCACATCTATATCTAGTGACATGGCAATCCAGTTCTGAAGGGTTCCTAAAATTCTCCTGCGACATTCTGTTTGCTGTGCTTTTTTGGGAATGCCACACATCCTCACAGAACCTTTATTTTAGATCTCTGTAAACTTGTGGTGTGGTCACCAGAAGTCAGTCAGTTCCTGTCTTCCTTCCAGCCGTGTTTGTATATTCTGGTTATTTTTTGTGTATTCCATCAACTTTTTAGAGATGGTGTAGTTGAAGTGTTATTCCGTGTGTGTGTGTGTGTGTGTGTGTGTGTGTGTGTGTGTGTGTGTGTGTGTGTGTATTTGTGCGTGAGTATGTGTGTGTGGTTGTTGTGGTAGTGATTATTCCTGTTGTTGTAGTAGGGGGCTGGTTGATAGGCTCTTCGGCTTTGCAGTTCTGTGATCTTTGTCAAACTAACCTTTCTGTTCTTGAGGATTAAGTGACCGATCTTGGTCATTATTCTCCTGTTGGAATTGATGAATCCTCATCCATCTAACTCCCCCTCCTTGCTTGACAAGGAGTCGGAGAAGGGAAGAGACACATCTATGTATGTGGGTGTTTGTATCATGCTCGTACTGGTGTCACTTTCATGGGGAGGGCACTTATGTAAGGCTTCTTTGGTTGGTAGTGGCAGTAATCCCTTCCAGTTCTTGGACTGAGGTTAGGGTAGCTGTTGCAGTTGCTGCTGCTGCTGCTGCTGCTGCTGTTGTACTGTTATGGTTGTGATGGTGTCTGCAGTGTGGGCCTTCCCTCTTCTGTTTTTTCTGTGGACATAAGACAGCTAGGGTATTTGGTTCTACAACATGTGTGGCACCTATACCTTCTTCCTTCGTCTGCAGTGAGCAGTTGGGTGACGTTTGACAAGTCTATTTGGCTAGGGATGTTTTCTGGGTTTTCCTGTGTGACCTGAGCTCAAACTTTTATAGCTATTTCCAAGTAGTTTTCTTGGTGGAACCTTTTTCCTTCCAGTATCTATCCTTCCTCCATCCCTTCTGCCAATAGTCGCCAGATGTTGGTCTGAAGTGGAAAATCCCTCACAATCACCCTCGCCAAGCCATGCATGCATGGATAAAGGTGAACTCATCACACCTACATACATGGGGTAATGTATTCCCTCTTCGCTTGTACTTATGTGTGACATTACACCTCCACTGACCATAGTGTCTCGTGACAGTGATATAGTCCATTTTACCCCACATACCTTTTAGTCACTTTTCTGTCTGGGTTAGCATGGAGTTCTCTGCCAGCCAGCTTTCCCTGATTATGTACCAGTACATGTTGGTTCACCTGTCCGTTTCTAGATAATTTCTGGGTGTAGGGGGATGGATCTGATTGCCCTTCTGCCATTCCTTTTTACGAGCTTCTTAGCCTTCCTCATTTCCTCCTCTATGTTTTCAAGGGGACCTACCCCTGGCTGCTTGTGGCTTTGACCAAAGAGCTAGCTTTTGCAATGTTGATTTTGTTTTGCTGTTGCTGCTGTTGGTGCTGGTGGCGATAGTGGATGTGGTAGTGGTGGTAGTGATGGTATTGTTGCAGCGGCTGTTGGTGGTGGCAGCAATGTTGGCTGTAGTAGCAGTCTTCATGCTTATTTCTCCTGTGCAACTGCTGGTGGGGATGGTGGTGGTACTGGTGTTGGTGATGATGGTGATGATAGTGTTGTTGTTTTTATTGCTCGGAACATACCTGTTTTCACCATCACCACTGTCAACAGTGTTGTTACTATTGTTGTATTGGGCTATCTGCACGATGGCTGGCAGTGGAGGTGGTAGTAGTGGTGTTAGTGTGGTTGTTGCTGGTGGTAATGGTGCTGGTGCTGGGGTGATGGTGGTATCATTCTGTTGCATGCTTCAGCCACTCCTATTACCACAGCTTCACTTTAATTTGTTATTACAATGAGAATCATATTGTCTTTTATTTCTATTTCAACAATTCCAAAGCAAATAATTACAAAAACAATTTAGGGGGGGGGGGGCGTGGAGAAGGTGCTCCTCATTCCACACCCATGGTCAGTGTTGCAACATAACAAAGAACAATATTGAAAGGATAACAAATCTCTAATCGAGTAAACAACAATTTGGGAAAAAACAAACAGTGGGGATTCACGCAGAATCAATTGTGAAAGGAAAACAGGCATAGAAAACTAAAGTATACAAAAGGTATGAAATGAAATGTCTCAATAGGGGACAGCTACCCTGGGCCAATCAAGGAACCCAACAGATCCAGGATTACCCTAACTACCAAGGGCAAGTGCCCTTTCCCAGCTGTGTTCTCCAGCCTACAACCACATGCTGAGAGTAGGACCATTAACACAGGCCATTCTTGCCACTCTCATCAGTAAGTTCACTTCACCTTCCTCTCCAAGCGGAACTTGAATAAGTTGATGAGGGATTGACTGAAGAGGAAAGTGTCTGTCTTTAGTCATTTCAATCTTTTCCACCATACAATGTCTTTTCCCATGGCCACCAGACAAAAGAAAACTGCCTGCCCTTCCTGCTCAAAGAAAGGCAGCAAGGCAATCTTGATGATGGACTTGGTTTATTAGTCAGATCCATTCTACATCTGACAACAGTTGTTTGACATAACTTTACAAGTCAGAAATGCTTGAACACTGAATGAGTGAGTGCAGAGTGGTTTCAACACTTTCAGCACATCTCAGTCAGGCCCAGCTAAGTGCACTATCAAGCCTGCAGAGTTTATACCAAATTGGCAATGCCCCTGGTGGCACTACCAGGAATAATCATGATGATAATAGTAATAATAATAATACTAATAATAAGTGAAGGTGCGTGGCCTAGTAGTTAGGTCATTGGGCTCACAATCGTAAGGTTGTGGGTTCAATCTGCGGACCAGGTGGCACATTCTGTCCTTGAGCAAGGCACTTTATTTCATGTTGCTCCAGTCCACTCAGCTGAAAAATAAGTTCCAGCAGCAGCTGGGGGTTAACTCTGCAATGGACTGGCATCTTGCAATTTCACTCACTAAACAACCATGGAAACTGGGATGAGCTCTGGCCTAATAGGCCTATAGGCTCGAGAAAGATTTGAATTTAACTACTACTACTACCACCACTACTACTACTACTACTACTACTACTACTACTAATAATAATAATAATAATAATAATAATAATAATTGTTTCTAATTTAGGCACAAGGCCAACAAATTCCCAGTAATGATAATGATAATAATAATAATAATGATGATAATGATAATAATAATAATAATATTATTATCGATGTTAAAACTCGCCTTTATATATATATGTGAGCTTTGTGTGTATATCCGTACGTATGTTTGTATGGCTGTCCGAGCATGCGTGTGTTAGTATGTATGCGCATACATCTGTACGCGTGGAAATATGCATACACGGCGAGATGGCAGAGTTGATAGAGCGTCGGACAGAATGCCTTGTGATATTCGCTCCGGCTCACTGCGGTGTGAGTTCAAATCCCGCCTTTCATAATTTCTGAGTCGATACATAAAGTATCAGTCTAGGGCAGTGGACTGGCGCCGAACGGGATACCTTGCAGAATTTGTTCCGGCTGTTTGCGTTGAGTTCAAATCATGCAGTGGTCTATTTGGGTGGGTGACTTAATCCGTCACCCAGTTTAACACCACCAACTGGCCCTTGGGTGACTTTAGTGGAGTTGACTCTCTGCAAGCATTCGGGCTAGGCCTCCGGTCTGAAGATATCTTCCTCGCTCCTTCTCATCTGAAAAAGGCTGATGGGTATTGACCTCCCCACTGACTAAGCCCCTCCCCCCCAATATGTGTATGCGTGTGTCAGTATATATGCATTTACATCTGTACTTGTGTATCTCTTTATGTGTGTGTATGTGCCTATGTGTGTCTCTAGGTGCATGTCTTTATCTGTAGTGCTGTGTCTATGTATAAATGTGTGTATGCCCGTGATGTGTGTGTTTGAGTAGTAAGAAGCCCCTGAATGTGTGTACATGTGTGTACATGTAGCATGAACATATGTGAGAATGTGTATGTGTGTTTTTGTTTATATAGCGTCAACTTTGAATGTGTTTGTGTGTCTGTGTATATAGTCTGTGTATCCACTATTGTACGTACGTACGTACGTACGTACGTACGTACGTACGTACGTACGTATGTATGTATGTATGTATGTATGTATGTATG
>JAOPJM010001042.1:3113288-3124618 GCA_027124095.1 Muusoctopus leioderma | reverse complement strand
TGCATATATATGCATATAAATGTGTGTGTGTAATACTTTATGAATTTATAAAAGAAATTGAAAATTTATATTGGCATATATGCCTTCTATGTACAATACAATCTATAGAAGCACACACACACACACACACACACGTGTGTGTGTGTTTGAGAGTTTATATACATTTTCAATTTCTTTTATAAATTCAGATTATATTACGAACATATAGACACAACTCATACATATATAATATACATCATTCATTCATTTCGTATTGAATTTTTTTCCCCTCATTCATCATTCCTAATTTTTTTAGATATTTCTTGTTTTCTCTGTAAAGATTTTGAGACATGTCTTTCTAATGTATTTTATATATATGTGTGTGTTTGTGTGTGTGGCTGTGTTTTAGTGTCAGTACATTTCGGAAGCCGATTCAGTCATGCAGTAGATAAGAAAAAGGAGGAGGAAATATGCTATGTATGTGCTGACACATATCTTGAGATTGTAACTAAAGGGTGGCATGTGATTTTATATATTTCTATTCAGTCATACCTGGTGTGTGTGTATGTGTGTGGAGGGGGTAATTTAACTCATTGACGAGGAGAGCTCAGCCACTCAGATATGGTATTAATTGAGTTTAGCAGAGATACTACATGACTTGATGAGTCTGGAAAGACACAGCAGAGAAAAGGTAGTTCTATAGAACAGTAGATCCTCAAAATTAAGGGGTTCATGTAAGGTTTGTGATTGTATTTTAAGGAGAGAAAAATGGAGTGAGTGGTAATGTATGGATGCAACTAAAAAGGTTTTGAGTGAACAGGGCACAGCTGCAATACTTGATGTTACTGTGTAGCCCCAAGTCAGCCCTGATTGAGCAGTCCTATGGCACACAGGTAGTTGACCAAACATCTAGACCTGACCCACAGTTCTGTTTTTCCAGTTACACCATGCCTCCATCTAGCTAAGGACCGTATTGCATACTCCGGCATGTATTGATGACTCATATGGAGTACAGTGTGACAGTTTAAACCACCACCAGCACAACAGCTGCAATATTTGAAAAGAATTCATATGTTTTAGTTACAAGGTAACATGGTAAGTTGATGACACTACACTAGAAAAACACTAAATGATGGTGGTAGATGAAGTGACATAAGAAAGTATCAGTTTGTCATATATCTTAACTTATTGTCTTCTACACTAAACATGGAATAACACTTGTCAGTTTAACACAGTAGTGGTAGTAACACTTGCCCAAACAGATTAACATACTATAAAAGGGGAATGAACAGAGTTGATGTTATTGTTGATATGATTGTTTTCATTGATAATAGTGTTGTTGTTGAGTATTCCTGGTTAACACAGCTATGGCACAGAAGTAGCCAGCTGAATGTTTCCAAGACAATATCACCTCCAGGACCCTACATATAACATGCTTCTATTTGGCCTGGAATAAACTATACTGCCTCCTCTTATTCAGTCATTGGTTGTATGAACATGTAGTGTGCCTATGTGAGAAATCAACATTACATCATTCCATACATCACAACATAAATTCCATCTGAATTTCTGAGATGAGGAATTATCATTATTATACACTAATCTATTCGGACTAGTGTCCTCATCTTGGTTGTTATAATCACAATGTTTTGGCCAATGTACTCTCCAGCTATCTTCAATTAGTTGTGCTATTCAGTAATATTCTGGGAATTTTGAACCAAACAATTTTCAGTCCACTGGAGTAGATTGTACTCATTCTAAGTATGGACAATGGATTGAGAACAATCTACCCTCATGGTTTGAATAAAGTGTTTGATTAAAAATTCCAGGAATGCTACCAAATACGACAGGCACCTGAAAAAGGCTGGAAGGGGCGCAAAAGCTAAAACATTGTGACAATAACAACCAAGAGGAAGACAGTAGTCCAAATAAATCAGTGTATAATAACATAAATTCCATGCCATATGTGTCATGTTCCAAACCTCTTCTCATGTTATCCTAGAGTTCACATCACATCCTACCTTTCCCTCATCTGTACTACCACTCATCCTTATATTACCAAATTCTATCAGTATTAAAATAATATCTCTCTGAATTATCCCTTTCTCTTTCTTTTTGTCCAGATATTGATGAATGCTCTTCAAGTAATGGTGATTGTCAGCAGATCTGTGTGAACATTGATAGTGGTTTCTATTGTGATTGTCACAGACCAGGCTTTATGCTGTCCCAGGAAGATAACAAAACCTGTATAGGTAAATTCTTACCCTCTTCATCTTTTTAAATTATATTTTGATTTTTGATTTTATGATATTATTGATGAGTGCCAATGCCACTTTTTATATAATGTTTTCATTAATTAACTCATGTAAGTAGTCCAAAATTATTGAACAATTCCCAAACTAAAATATTAAACAAAAAAGTAAATTGTAACTAATAGAATTCCAGAATTAAGAACACAGCTTAGAGACTGACTATACAAGGTCTGTCCAAAAAGGAATTGAACTTCTTAAAAAACAAAATTTATTGCTTTACTTATAGTTTCATCAGACTTGTTTCCTTCAAAATAGTTCCCTGTACTGTTGATTCACCACTCCCAACGTTTGTTCCAGTTTTGGAACATATCCTGGAATGCATATTCAGGGGTAGTGTATGTGTATATGTGCAGGTGTATGTCTACTTGCAAATGTCTGTGTGTATTATGTAGTGAATTTTCTTCAATATCTTCTATCATTTGAATTTGAAATCGTCCACCTTTCAAGGTGTATTTCAACTTTGAGAACAAAAAGAATTGCACAGGGTCCAAATCCAGACAGTAGGGTAGCTGGGGATGAAAGTCATCTCATGCTTTGCCAATAAGTCACGGATAAGGAGTGACTTTTGTAGCAAATTTTACAGCAACATGATGCATCTTCAGTTTTTATTTTAAAATCATGTAGCACGAGTTTTTATAGAGGCGTACATTTTCAGAAACTTCACAGGCAGTCAGACGACAATTTTCATGAATCCCAGCATGCACTGTCACAGTCAGACAAATCACGGCATGCACTTTCGCGATGTGATCTGTTGCCATGGAAGGTTGTTCAGATTTGGGATCATCTTCAATGGATATTCTTCCCGATTTGAAATGTTAGTACCACTTGTGAGCCTGTGTACGGCTCAAACAATCCTCCCCATATGTCTGTTGCAGCTTAGAAAAGTCTCTGTAAAAGTCTTTCTAAATTTGATACAGGATTTCACATAAGCACTTTGAAATCCTTCATTGTTCAACTTATGACAAATCGCCAAGTGCACTAAACATACGTTTACTGTAGCACATGTAGATCAATGACTAACTGATGTGGCTTGATGTGGCTATTATTAGATTGAAGGTCAAGGTCACCCATACACAGCACTACAGTTGCAAGCAAGCTGCACTGGCTGGCTGGTTGGTGTGCTGTTTTAAAAATTGGGTTTCTTTTTTGTCAGACCTTGTAAAGTTTGATACATGTAAACATATCTGATTACATACATCAAACTTAATTTAACAGTCCATATGCTCTGTAATTCTTTCTGGAATGAATCTTAGTGGGGTTTTTTGTTCAATTTTGCACCATCTCTGTACTAAACAGAATACTATTATACTGCACCACTCACAGATGAGAAAATGTAAGAGTTCAGCTACATGACAATTGATAAAGACCCTAATTGTGGTTGAAGTAGCTATTCTATCAGAGCTGAACTTTCTATTATCTTGAATTATATCACACACTTTTTTACAGCAAGACTAAAATATCATTCAATGTGCTTACAAATGATGAATTTGATTACTTCTGATTTCAGAATACTTTATTTTTATTTTTTTATTTTCTCTTTTCTCTTATTGTTTCATCTAAAGTTGTTCAAAATTGGCGCAATATGCCAATAGGTTGGAGAAGGAGGCTCCCAAAACCTGTATCATCATCATCCAACTTCATTTTAGACTCTCCTCATCTGACTGGTCGTAAAAGTGATGGTACATTTAAACAACAAGGGAATGAAACACAGGAATCTGGTAATATGTGGGAAATTATTAGTAGATGTGTACACACTGTTTGCACTAATTAGTCCATGTATACACACTGTTTTCATTAATTAGTGGATGCATATGCACTGTTTCACTAATTAGTGGATGTATATGCAATGTTTTCCCTAATTAGCAGATGTACATGCACTGTTTTCACTAATTCTGCTGTTTGTGTACAATAAACAATTCACCAAAGACAAGTGCATGATTTTTCTCACTACTATCTATGGCTTGCATATTTAAAGACACAAGTTTGTTTTGCTGTATTACATTTAATGAACATAGCATGATTCATCTGATGTGTACTGCAAGCTTAAGAGACAGTCTGGGTGTAAATAAATTGAGAAAGAGACTGGATAGCGACAACATCAGCCAATGTATCCATAAGAGATAATAGTGCTAGAATGGAAGGGAATAGACAATACACATTTGGTGTAGAAGTACCATAAGGTGATGTAGTGGAGGGTATCTGCAGAAGAGGAGGACCAAGAAAGATAAAGCAAAATTGAGCTGATGTGGTGTTAGTTACTTAGCAGTACTGAACTGTTGTTATAGCAACTGGTTAACAAGCCTAATCTGATTTGTTATGATGTATTGCTAGTCATTCATAATGTCTAAACTGAGCCGTTGTAATGTTTTTCACTTAGTTATCAGACCTAAACTAATGTCAGGCAATAAGAGAGTCATTATACAACAGAAACCCTATGTACCCTCTGTATAACATGAAGGCAGTGCTGTGAAGTTTCTCTTAACTTTTATTATAATAGCTAACTGTTACTGCAACACAACAAATCTTTACCAGATAAATAGTAAGTAGGTAGATAGAGCCATAAAAGCATAGATACAGGCCTAAAAATAATGTAAGAAATGGTGGAGAGCAAGGAATAATATCAAGTAGCTGGAAGAGAGGCTAGATGTCAGTTTTACTTAGCAAGGAAAGAAGCTGAAAGTAATAGGGTTTGCCAGTGTTCTGTGATGTAAGGATCAGAGATGTGCGGTGTTCTAGATTGCAAAGCAGTGTGCCAGTATGAATCAAAACATTGTTGGTGAGAAGTGTGTACATAATGATAGTGGTGCACTCACCCTCAATGACACCAAGAAGAAAGTGGCATGGAAATGCTATTACAAGAGGTTGCTATATGTAGAGAATGCATGAGAGAAAGAGGAACGATCTACTCCAAATAGATCCAACAGAGGGACGTGTTATTGAAATTGACAATCATACAGTCGAAATGGTCATTAAGGATATGAAGGCTGGGAAAACAGCCAGACCATCAGGAATAGACACTGAGAAGCTGAAAATATCTGGCAAAGTAAGACACACACTAGTCACCTGCATAGTCAATCAAATTATACAGGAAGTGGTCATTCCCAATGAATCATGTAGCAGTATTGTCATCATAAACAAGGGCAAAGAAGATGCTCGAAAAAGAATCAACTAGAGAGGTATAAAACTGATGGACTAAGTTATGAAAGTAACAGAAGGAGTTATAGCACAACTAATTAGAAAGAAAAATAGCTTAGATGAGATGCAGTTAGAGTTTTTGCCAGGATGGGGTACCTCTGATGCTCTCTACCTAGTGAAACAACTACAGGAAAAGTTCTTAGCAAAGAGCAAGCCAGTATAACTAGCATTCACTGACTTGGAGAAGGCCTTTGACAGGGTACCATGCTTTTCTCCAGGCCATAATAGAGAAGTTTAACACCAGCTGTCTGTGGGAACTTCTGTATGCCAATGACCTAGTTCTTATAGCTGAATCTATTGATGAATTAGAGAAGAATTTCCAAAATATGGAAGCAAAACTTAGAAATGAGAGGTCTTAAAGTAAACTGAGCAAAGCCTAAAGTTTTAGTTAGCAGAAAAGAAAACAGGATTCTACTGCAATCTGAGAAGTGGCCATTCTTGATATGCAGAAAAGGAGTAGGAAGGACTGCCATATGGTATATCCTGTGTAAACTCTGAGTGCTCATGAGATGCAGTGGAATCACAGTCAAGTTGACAGAGAAGAACTTTGTATGTACCAGATGCAGAATGCAGCAGAAGTAATTAACAGTAAGAGTACCCATAACATAAATTCTTTCAAATGCTCAATGCACCCTAGAAGCAGTTGATAGCTTCAGTTACCAAGGTGATCTAACTAACAGTGGAGGAGAGTGTTCTGAAAGCATTGTAGCCAAAGTAAAACTGGGGTAGAAAATGTTCTGGAAGCTATTACCTCTGCTGGCAATGAAGGGATTCTCTCTCCAAGTGAAGGCAGATTGTATAATGCTTGTGTACAAAGTGTGATGTTGCATGATAATAAAATATGAGCATTGACTGCAGACGATGTGTGAAGGCTGGAAATAAAGAAGGTGAGCATGCTCTGCTAGATGTGTAAGGTTAGTATGCATGAATGATGGAGCACAAATGAGCTGAGAGAAAAACTGGGTATAAGAGGAATTAAATGCAGTATGAGAAGACTGAGCTGGTACAGACATGTGTATATGGAGAGTAAAGAAGTGCCAAGTGATCCAAG
Organism: Muusoctopus leioderma; assembly: GCA_027124095.1. NCBI lineage: Eukaryota > Metazoa > Mollusca > Cephalopoda > Octopoda > Octopodidae > Muusoctopus > Muusoctopus leioderma. The sequence continues at coordinate 3,118,081 of JAOPJM010001042.1, read as the reverse complement.
TGGAAGGAACCTGTGGAAAAGGAAGACCAAGGAAGACAAGAAAGAAGTGGTGAAAGCTGAACCTCACAAAGAAGATGACAAAGGACTATAACAAATGGTGTCACACTGTGCTGGAGAAGATCTGTCCAACCCATGCAAGCATGAAAATGATGATTATGATGATTATGAGTGAGATTTTGTGATAAAATTCACATAACATGACTGGATTTCCATGAAGTTCTTCATCAAAGGATCAGACCATATCTATAAAGGCCATACTTTATAATTTTCCGTTTCTTGACTCTACTCAGTCTAACTCTAACACTGAAGTTGTTATACAGTCTATGATGACTTGAAATGCCAGATCTACGGTTGAAACAATAGACTAATATTGGAACTTAGAATGAAGCTGAAACAGGAATCAGATTGGAATAAAATAAATACCTGACGGAAAGTTAACAATTGGGATATAGTTTTTTAATCTCATCAGTTTACTTCTGGACAATAGTCTGTACACACGACTTCTATAATAATAAGGATTTATTGCAAACTTCACTTTTTAATGATATATGTGGCTATATAAGCCCTTCAGTATATCTAGTTTAGGAGATGGGTATTGTATACTACGCTTTTGATCAGAGGAGTGACATCTAAAATATTTAAACTTTTCTTTGTTAAAAGATCTACTTAGTAAAATCAGCAAATTCTTCCCACCTCCTTCCTTACACTTTTGTAGCCATTATCTTTGTATTAAAAGTTCATAATTCTCCGACGACTCCCGTGGTACCAAAACTGGATTAACAGAAAAGAAAATAAGAAGCTCCCTTTTATGGAATGTGTTTAAAAAAGTAAATAGAACATTTTTTTGTATCAACGAGTTTTACAACACAAGGTTATGAGGAGTTGTCTACAAAGCTCACTTATATCAAAATACACACACACACACACACACACGCACACGCAAACACACACACACACACACACACACACACATGGACGCACTCCCCCCCCCCAGAAACACATACTGTCAACTTGTTGTCTTCATCTTTCCATTTCAGATTGAGTGTGCCTTGAGTAATAACACTCTTTAAAGTTATTTGCTACTAACAATTACAGACAATCTTAAATTTTGTTTTGTTCCCTACATTGTATTAATAAAATCTAATTTCTGAACAACACAGCAATGATTGAACAACACATATGTGACACACATGTGGCACATGCATGTATACATGCATATGTATGTCTCATTTGAATGATTTAATAGTTGTGACTAAACCAGCACCAAGTCAACTAAAGTAAACAAAATTTACTTTCTTGCCTGTAAATAATAAAGCAAATGTAAAATATTCTATCAACAGAAAACTTTGTATAAATCCAATTTTTTCTTCCATATAAGTAAGTATGTTATTAAAATATTTTCTTCTCAATGCAGGTATCAGAAGAATGATGGTAAAATATCGTTTTGAAATATCAAATTTATACCTAATATTCTAATCTCTTAATTTAACATTCTAAATTATATTCCCTTGAAGGAATTTTCTGGTCACACAGGCTGAAGGTAAGACATAGGAGCTGAAGAAACAGAAACACTTCTTATGTGAAGTGGTTACACCAGCAGTGGAGGTTTTACAAGCAAATCACTGAGAAATCATTATTAAAGACTAAGTCTTGCAGGTATACCTTATCCCTTACCCTATTCATAAACCTATCCATAACCCACACTAAGGTTTCTATGGAAGGCCTGTTTCAGTTATGAGGCCTTGCATATCTACCATAACTACAATATCTGTGGGTGGTCGATCCTACTTGCAAGGCTAAGTATATATGATCATCTCATCAATCAATGGAACAGGAAGATGAGGGCTGTGCTCAGTTTCCTTCCAATAGGAAGTATCACCACAAGGACTTTTTGTATTAAATTTCCTCTGTCATACATTGAACCTATGTACACCTGTTTTGTAGACATTGATGAGTGCGCTGATGACTTTGGTTGTGAATATGACTGTGTCAATACCAATGGCAGTGCCTACTGTACCTGTGCGCATGGCTTTGAATTAGCACCAGGCTTGAAGAACTGTACAGGTAATTAATATCTTCATTATTCCATTTATTTCATAATCTATTTTAAAATGTCAAATAGTTCTCGCATTTGTTTTTGTAAATGAGACATGGAGTATAATTGATCAAGTTAATTGTAGTATATTACTGGTTCTTATTTATCCTCATATTTCTGTTGTGGAAGTTGACTTAGTGGATTTCAACTTAGAAATGTTGTCAACATTATAAAAACAACTGCTTTGTACATTTCTTCAATTGTGTGATTTTGCAGAACTATCCAAACCTTAGTAATAAATTGATTTTCTCATGTTTTATTTCTACTTGGGAGTTTTCTTCAGTATTAAAATGAATTGGGAAACCATGTTCGTGTTATAAATATTATATTAGTTTTAAGAACTAAATATATCTTTTGTTTACTAAACAAATTTGTTAATAATTGTTTCTAAGATAAGCCCAAGACCAGAATTTTTTTTTTTTGGGGGGGGGGGGCCGGCGTATGTAAGTTCATTAAATTGACTCCAGTACTTGACTGGTACTTTATTTTATCGACTCTAGAAGGAGGAGAGGCAAAGTTAACCTTGGTAGGATTTGAACTCAGAACGTACAGAGCTGGAAGGAATACCACAAGGTATCAGTTCCAACGCTCTAATGATTCCACTAATGAACGTATTAACTAGTGTTTGAACTCAGGGTATTTCTCTCTCTCTGTCTCTCTCTTTCTCTCTCTCTCTCTCTCTATATATATATATATCTGTATATAAACAATTTACAACTGATTAACTTACTCTCTTCCTCTCTACTTTCACCCAATCTCTTTTCTATTCTATTCTCTCCCAAAATATATGAAAGCCATCAAACATTCATCAAAACCCCCTAAATAATATTTTTGACAGAGATTCCCTGTAAATTTCATTGATGGGGTGGGGGGGGGGTCAACTGCTGCTAGTGTTGTTGCTGATGACAAGGAGAAAGTAATAGAAAAACTGAAGAAATTTTCTTTGGCTTTTTTCCTTTTTTCTTCATTCCATATTTCTTTGTTATTAATTTTATTTCTTTTGCTTCCTTCTTTCCTTTCTCTAGTTTTTTTTCCTTTTATATTTTTTTCATTTCATTTATCCACCCCCCTTTCCTCCCACTTAGCTTCCTTATTCCCCATCCCCATCAGTTTTTTTTCCTGTTCATCCTTCCTTCTATATACAATCAGAAGAACACCATTCACACCATCTTCCATCTGCCACCCCACTTCCTGTACACCACACATCTTAAGCAAGTGGTTTCTCATCACATCAACAAGGAGGAGGAGGAGGAGGAAGAGGAAGAGCAGGGGGGGGGGGTACAATAAAGCAGCAGAAGGAGAAGTCTAAGTCTAGACAGACCATAAAATTTCAGTGCCACTGTAACAACATAGCTGAAAACTGACTACTTCATACACATACACACATACACAAATACACTATACATATGAACGCATAGACATACACATACACATACACATAAACACATACAGACATTCGCAAGCAGACATACACATGCACATATACACACGTACACAAACACACATAAATACATATGCACACACAGACATATACAAATGCACATAGACATGCTCACATAGACATACACACACATACACATGTACACATAGACATACACAAACATACATACACATGTACACATAGACATACACAAACATACATACACATGTACACATAGACATTCACAAAAAGACATAAATACATATGCACACATAGACATGTACACACATACACATGTACACATAGACATACACAAACATATATACACATGCACACATAGACATACATGCATAGGCATACGAAAATGCACATGTATACACATGCACACAGATATACACACACATACACATGCCCAAACACACATACACAAACACACATACACAAAAATACATACACATGCTCACATAGATATACACAAACACACATAAATACATATGCACACACAGACATACACAAACACACGTACACAAACACGCATAAATACATTTACACACATAGACATACACAAACACACATACACAAACATACATACACATGCAAATGTAGTCATACACACACATACACATGCACACATAGACATACATAAACACATGTACACAAATACACATGCATACACACACACACGTAGACATACACAGACATACACATGCACACATAGACATACACAAACACACATACACATAGACAAACACTGATACACATGCATAGATAGATATATACACATAGACATACACAAGCACACATGCACATGTACACACAGGCATACACACATACAAATACACACACAAACAGACATACACATGCAAACATATACGTACACAAACACACGTACACCAAAACACATACACATATACACACAGACATACACACATACACACACTGTATACATCATCCAACATTGAGATCAATACTAGACTCTTGTTTTGGTGCAGTAGATTCTTATCAACGCTGCCAACAACTGCAGTATATACTTCCATTTTGCTTGCCGATGCACAGACAGACCTTTACGATCAGCTAGACTCCCCTCGTTAAACCGATATGCTAGCCAATATCAAACATGTCCGATGCCTGCTCGTTAGACACAGTATTAAATTTGACTGGATATTCATGTGTGCTTAATTAATCAATTAAATAAATGAAAATTATAAAATTGAGATTTACAGCATTTCTCTTTACTTAGGAAGTAATTTTGGGTATGAGATACAGTTTAGTTATATT
>JAOPJM010001042.1:3039576-3057200 GCA_027124095.1 Muusoctopus leioderma | reverse complement strand
ATATATAAAGTACGTATATAATTTTCAGATATTGACCAATGCCAGGAAAATAATGGAAACTGTGAACAAAATTGTCACAATCTGAATGAAAGTTATGTCTGTAGCTGTAATGCTGGCTTTACATTGCACTCTGATAACCATTCTTGTTCAGGTGAGTGAACACCTACACTCTGTCAAATTGTTGTATTTAACTTAGTTAGGTAAAGGTATTTGTGATAGAAGATTAACTAACATTAATGTATTAACGCCGACTCCATTGATTTTTAGTTATTTATATTTTACATCCATTTTTTTGTTATCACGCTTGTTGCAAATTTACAAATAATATGATGGAGCAATGGTTTTTTTTTTAAATTTTTCATTGCTGGATGTCTGATTTTTTCCTCTTCATAAATGAACTGTGAAGTGAGAGATCTAGAAGCTATATATGTCTTTCAGCTAAAAAAAACTGAGAGAGGGAATGAGATATACCTTCTATAAAGGAATTCATTACAATGGCTATAACAAAGTTTGAACCCATGACTATATGGCTAGTAATGATGCACTTCAATTTTGTAAACTGATATTAGGAATAAACTTTCTACAACAGCAAAAACTGAAGTTAGATATTGGTGACTTACACCTTATCATACAGGCACACCTTGCATTATTGATAAATAGACAAATACTATAGATAACTACTAGTAGTTGTTATTGTTGTTTAGCCCCAAGTCAGCAATGATCAAGCAGACCTATGATTCAAAGGCATCCCAGCCATGATCATCCCATCTTTTTGTATATCTTTTGTATATCTGGGACTATATTGTCCAATGTGATCTTATTTTTTTAAGACAGTAGGTGTGATTTGAGGGGCATATGACTGCTATTTCTAGCAAGTTGAGCTGCTGTGTAGAGGCTCTCTCATTGGTTCACATTAGTCAGTCTATTAGGCGATGTGGCTACCTCAATAACCTGGACATGTAAGGTGAATAAACTATACATGCTGGACGAAAAATTGTCATGGATTGATGATAGAGACATACCAAGGAAGATGTTGAAGTAAGTAGTGAGGTTTAATCTAAGAAAGTTGAGTCTCTCGTGTAGTCCCATTTAATTATTCTAGCATCTAAAAGCAGATGATAAAATAACATTAATGATGATATATGGTTGCATGTGTGTTCATATGTATGTCCTTCTGTAAGTCTCTTTATGTGAGCTACTATACTATTGTATCACATACTTTTCTAGATATCAATGAATGTCACCAAAACAATCAATGTGAACAACTGTGCTTTAATACTATGGGCAGTTACCGATGTGTGTGTAATTCAGGCTTTACTTTGGACATGAACAGACACTCTTGTGTTGGTAAGTAAACTGTAAAACTTCAGTTTTAGTTGTTTTTGTTTTCTTGTCATTTTCTCAACCTATAGATTGCATGCTGTCACCTGCCCCTCCGACTGTGTGGGACCTTTTGTATAATATAGCTAAACAGCAGAATCTGGGGAAACTAGAGATGGTCTTCATCTGTATGAGCAAATAATAATACAGTGGAATAAATGTTATGCCATCAGGAAGAAGAGAAGTCTAACGTTTTGGGCTGAACATTTCGTTTAGTACAATAAATTAAATGTAAGCTTCCGGCAACATAATTTTGGTTCCTAGTTAAAATCATTTCAATTATGTTTCTAGTGTTATTGAGAAAGACCTGAATGTCTCAGTCTCATGTATCACCTCTATAAATGTGTGGCCTTGTGCATATGTAAGAAATTAAAATGTATTTATTATTATTATCATTAGCGAATTGGCAGAGTCGTTAGCGCATCAGACACAATGCCTTGTGGTATTCTTTCCGGCTCGCTGTGCTCTGAGTTCAAATCCCACCAAGGTCAACTTTGCCTTTCAATCCTTCCAGGGTCGATAAAAATAAAGTACCAGTCAAGTACTGGGGTTGTTAGCCTTGTGCATATGTTAGAAACAATTATTATTATTTTGTATGTCCATTTTCCTTCCTGGCATGGGTTGGACAGGTTGTCACGGTCCAAGTTGTTTCTTATTTGGAGTTACTGCCCTCCTAGATGAGCCAGAGCATGACATCTCCCTCATACGCTCTATTTATTTCTATGGTTGGATGCCCTTCCTAGCACCAACTACTTTACAGAGTGTACCTGGTGCATATTATTGTGGCACAAGCACTAGAGAGGTTGTCATGTCCTCGACGTGACTAAAGAGTCCTCTCTACCCTACATTGTCTCCATTTGAGCGCTAACCACTTTACAGAATGTACTGGGTGCATTTTATCATGGCACCAACACTAGAGAGGTTGCCCTGTCCTCTGCGAGACTGAGGAGTCCTTTCTACTCTACAAAGTCTTCATTCTTTTCAAGGTGAACGTGACTAAGAGTGTGAATAGAAATGGAGAGATGAACAAGAAGAAAGGTGAAAGATGTTCCATGCAAATGATTGTGAAATTGAAACTGAAATCAAAATTTCTCTATCCTTTCTTCATGATTCATAATTCAAATAATTTCAAATATTTTAAATATTCAGATTTTCTAATGCAGTGTTTTACCTTTAAGCTCTATGGAACGCAGGGCTACCTTACATTGGTCCGCATTTTGGGAATTTTTGATTTTTTTTTTTTTTGGTTAATAAAGTCAATTTTGATATACTCTTTCTACACATCACATTTTAAAAATAAATAGCTGCAACAAAAATATATCTATAACAAATGAGAAAAAACAATGCAATTTAATTCTTTACAGGTAGTGGATTTGCAGAATTGTTAGAAAGTTGAAAAAAATGTCTGCAGTATTTAGTTATGGTCCTTTGTGTTCTGAGTTCAAATTCCACTGTTGTCAACTTTGCTTTTCATCCTTCCAGTGTTGATAAAATAAAGTACACCAATCAAGTACTAGGGGTCAATTTAATATTTCTATAATGCATTCTAGATGTGAATGGAATTATAATAGAAGATTAAGATATTTTTCTTTTTTTCTTTTGGTGTATTTTTTAATATGAGGTTCACCATGTTTTGAACACCAAATATAATCAATAATAATGCTCATGTTCCACTGGTTTGATATCTATCTTATATTAACACGCATATCTTGGTGACAATGTTCACTTTGCTCTTCACTGTACTTGATACAGTTTTATGGAAAACAGTAAAGATGAGAATGTGGAAAGTATACTTTCACACTCATCTTAATCCAAGTTGATGAAAGTTATTAATGATTTTTTAAAACTAGTTATTGTGATAATTTCAGGCCTTTATATTTCCAAGACAATTTCAAGCATTATATTCAAATAGCTGGCCAAGCTTCTCACTCAACATCAGATATACAGAATGCTTGTGTGGTTACAAAATTGATTTCCTAATGTAATTTATGGTCTTAAAAAATGCCAACTTCTAACAAAAATGTATTTCTAGGTGCCCATACTTTCTGTATAAAATGGCATGTGCCAGCCTTGATATCTCATAGATTGAGAAAACTTGGAAATTTGGTATAGTCACCTTGAAGTCTAAGTCTTTTAAATTAGTAGAAATTCTGCTCTTGACAATTTATAATTTTTAACAAGAGTTCCATGCTTTCATTTGTTTTCAAGAGCTGTTCAGGCTGTCCTATAGTTATAAAAGATACAGACAATACAGCTACTCTGATGCTTCTCTTTGAAGAATCAATAAATAATCTCCAATAGTTTGCTTTGTATGGGATTCTAATTTGTTTAATTAGGTGTATAATATTTTTCCTTTTTCTCTTTGTGAAAAAAATTCCATAAATTCATTCTCTTTATAATGGTTCAGTGCAAATGTTTTTGGGGTTTATTTTGCAAGATGTTTCATTTAACCTTGATTTTAAAAACATATATTAGAAATATCACGTAACAACATAAAAATACATAGATAAATATCATACAGTAAATAATGGATATATTATTGTAATTTAAATCTGGAAATGGTATACAAAAATTTGAACTATTATATTTAGAATATATATTACTATAACCTTAACTCTAAGGAAGAATGAATAGCAATCTTGAAATCAGCAAGTTATGAATCACCAAAATAGTTTAAAATTCCACAATTATAAAAAAAAATTATTCAGGCCATTGTTATTAGCTTTTGTTTCTGCAGATAATAACCATAATCTTTGAAGATGAGTGTTAGCGTGTCACAGTTAACCATCTTTGGTATATTGATGCTGAGGCTTACATGCATACATACATACACACATACTTACTACACATAATCATACACTCGATTAAACTCACAAACACAAACACATATATAATTATACTCATATAGATATAAACATTAAAGCATGCACACATGTGAACACACACATAAGTATACACACATACATATAGTAAATTTCCTACATTTATACAGATTCAGTTTTATCGATGATCCCCAAGATAATCACTGGTATTGATTAGATAAGGATTAAATATTCATTTGGATAAAATATATATATTTCATGTGTTATTTCCTGTCCATGTTCCACAGGGATAGCTATGTGTATAAAGTAGGTTACTCAAGAATAGAATACTATACTTGGTAATATTTGGGATTGGCAGAATTGGTAGATTGTCAGACAAAATACTTTGTGGTATTTAGTTATGTCCTTCAGTGTTCTGAGTTGAAAACCCACTAGGGTTGACTTTACCTTACATCCTTCTGCAGTTGATAAAATAAGCACCAGTTAAATACTTGAGTTAATCTAATCAACTATACCCCACCACCCACCAAAAAATGTGTGGCCTTGTTTGTTAGTTCAAAATTGATATTGGATGTTTTCATCTACAGACCATAAATCTTTTACCTGAGAACATACACTGACATGAATCCATTACCTGAGATCAACCAGTGACATAAATCTGTTACCTAAGATCATACAGTAACATAAATCAGTTACCTGAGATCATACAGTGGCATACATCTGTTACCTGAGATCATACAGTGACATGAATCTGTTACCTGAGATCATACAGTGACATGAATCTGTTACCTGAGATCATACAGTGACATAAATCTGTTACCTGAGATCATACAGTGACATAAATCTGTTACCTGAGATCATACAGTGACATAAATCTGTTACCTAAGAGAATACAGCCACATGTAAAGTTCATATTTTTAACAATGACAAAACAGAATCAAGATGATTTGGCTTTCTCTTTAAGACTAGGAACTGTTTCTTCTCCAAGCAGATCTTGAAGCCTATAAACTCCAAGTATGCCATGAATCGACTACTACTCTCATATCTAAAATAATTGACCACTTTTGCGGAGCCTGTATGTGGTCACTCAACTTGCTAGAAATAGCTTCTTAATCTCCCTCAAATCACATCTTATCATCTTAAATAAGGAAAGGATACATTAGATAATGTAGTCCTACCCACCCCTAAAAGAGATAGTATGGTCATGGCTGGAATACCTTTGATCATAGGTCTGCTCAATCATGGCTGACCTAGGGCTAAATAATAACAGCAAATAGCATCTTTGACTCTATTCATAAGAAGAGTCCACCACTGAGTAATATCTTCACTCATCATCTATTATTATTATAAAAAGGACAGTGAATGGCAGAATCGGTAGAGCACCAAACACATACCTTGTGGTATTGATTAACTATCCCCTGCATTTTTATTTCAAAATCCCGCTGATGTTGACTTTACTTTCCTCCCCCAGAATTAATAAAATAAGTAATAATGTAGTACTGCCAATTTTCTGGCCTTATGCCAATGTTAAGAATTATTATCATTATTATTCTTCAAGTGCTACTTCGGAAGGAAGGTGGTGTGAAGAGGGATGTTCTACTCTCTTGTGAATTTACTGAACGTTGGGTAAGAGTGGTGAGTATGGCCTGAGTGAATGGACCTATTCTCAGCAGGCACCTATAGGCCAGAGAACACTGCTGAGAGAGGACACTTGTTCTTGGCAGTAAGGGCAATCCATGATCTATAAGGTCCCTTGATTATCTCCAGATAGCTCTCCCCCACTGGAATATTTCATTTTATTTTATCTTATTATATACTTCCCTACACAACTGAGGGTAACTCTGTGTGTCTTGGGTATGTGCAGTGTTTTGTTTTGGTTTTGAATTTTTCTATTGTGTTGAAAGTACTCTACATAATATATATGTGGTGCCTAGTAGTACTATTTTCTGTATGTTGTACAATATTTGTAAGTTCTGTGGTTTCGGTTATGTATTTGTCTGCATGTTTTTTTAATCATGCCCTAGGTACCTAATATTATAGGGATTGTTTCTGTTTTCAATCTCTAATTTGGGTTATCTCTATTTCGGGATCTTTTTATATTTTCTCAATTTCTTTTAGAGATACATTATCATCTGTTAGGACTAATATTTCGATTAGAAAGCACTTCCTTTCCTGGTGGACTTTGACATTAATATCTAACAAGTTAGCCTTGATCTCCCTATCTGTGTGGATTGGCATATCCCAGAGTATGATTACTTTGTCATTTGCTGAGACTTTTCTGGTGTATGTTTTTATACCACCTTTTTTTCTGTTAGTATTTCATAATGCTGGCATAATTTCCAGTGTAAGAAAGTCCCAACCCTGTCATACCTGTAGATGTATTCTCTCTTAGCTAAGACTGGGCAGCCAGAGACAATGTGGTTAATTGTTTCTTCCCATCCTCCAAATATTCTGTAGTTTGCTTCATTACATACTTTTGGTGGTTTCTGGTAGGAAGGGTTTGACCCTGTACTGCAATCAAGAATCCTTCAGTCTCAACTTTGACTCCTGTGTTATTCAGCCAGTGCTGCAAATTTCCTTTATCTATTTCCACCCTGTTCAGTTTTTTACCTATTGGCCATGTAGGGACTTTTCTCACCATCATTTTAGTATGGCATTCTGCAGCTCTATTCTTTAGCTGAGATATTTGCCTTTTCACAATTTCTGTTGTTGTTTCTCTTTTGTCCTCACAGCTGTCTGTTAATTCAGCCTCTGTTTTATATTTGTTGGCTTTTTTGTTTTGTTTTGTTCATGTTCTGTAACTATTTGTATTAGATTTCCACTATTCTTAACTAGATGTTTTTTGTTAATCCTACTGTGAATATTTTATAATAGTTTTCTAGTTGAATAAGGTTCATACATCACTCCATTTGTGATAAATATAATCTTTCTATGTCAGATTTTGGATGGTGTATTGTAAATCCAGTCATTATTTTCTTGTTTTTGCGTGTATTTTCATGTTAATTCTTTTAGCATCCAGTTGAAGATTTTATAACTATAATTTATTACTGGGACAGCTAGAGTATTGATGCCTATTACCTTATTTTTTGCATTTAGCTCTATTTTAAGTTTTAATCTAATATGTCTATAATATTCCTTTCTCACCTTTTCTTTCATTTGTGTGTGTTGTACTTTGTCTAGTTCTTTGATTCCTTACTTGTAAGTCTGTGATGGTCTAATTCTATTATCTCTGTTTATTTATCTAATATGATATTAGTGTTCTTAATTAATTTTTCTCTTTTCAAGGTTGCCTTGGTGCATTTTACTAATGCAAATCTCATATCAATTCCTCTAGTAAATCTATATACTGTCTGTAGCAGTGTTTCTGGTTGTTTATCATCTGCAGCATACAATATGAGAGGATCAATATACAAAAGATAGTTCCTTGTCCTCTCATAGCATTTATATCCGAGTCAAATCTGGTTTAACATGTTCATTCAAGGCATTAGTACCAGGGACAAAAGGAGTGGTGAGAGAGTTCCCTAACAATATTCCTCTTCTAATAGAAATGGGGTTAGTTTTCATAATTCCCTCTTTTGTCTGTATCTGCAGAATTATTTGTCATTTACTCATGATGTGCTTAATGTATCTGCTTACTATTGGTGCTACCTCACTCATAGTTAATGTTTCTGGGATACACTGTCAAAAGCCTTCTGGTAGTCAATCCATGCCATGCTCAGACACTTCTTTCTCCTTCTACAGTCTTCGGTCATGGCTTTGGTGATCACTAATTAATCTTTACAGACATTCCTCTGCTCTTCTGGAAACAGGGTGTTTTCTTCCAGATGTTTATCCTCAGCAATATTATTACAGTTAAGGCTTTGTAAGCTGTAAGAAGGCAAGTTATGGTTCTGTAGATTTTAGGGTTTACTGTTTCTTTAGTCTTGAGGATTAAGATGGTTTTCCGCTTAGAGAACCAGTCAGGTATTGTCTCCAGCTACATCAGTATCTCATTAAACATCTTTACTAGCACTTATGTCTCCCTGTTAAATATTTTAACAAGAAGTTTTATAATTTCCTGGTCCCTTCAAGCTGTTCCTTTTTTGTAGCATCTGGCCTCCCACGATTGTTCAGCTGCTGTGTTCGTTGTTTTGAACTATCGCTTTCATTCTGATTCCTTCGCTGCCCATACTCCTTCCCAGAAATCTTCTACTTCTCTTGCTGTTAGTACTGCATTAATTTCTATTTTATTTTTACCTAGTTCTTGATAAAATCATTTTGGGTTAGAGTTGAAATGTTTGTTTTGTTCAAGGAATTATTGTCACTTTTCATACCGATGTGCCTTGTCCCAGTTTTCATCTAACCAGATTGGAGTGACTGCTCTTTCATGTCTTGTGGAAGAGATGCATTCTGCTGGTCAATAGGTCCATCTGCTGCCAACAAACTCTGTATCAAGGGCTCAGTTTTCCATGATGCATAATGCACACGCAAGCACTGTGGATGGTGAGCAAGTGTGGACGCTGTTTTTCAGGTATGTCTTCCCACAACTCATCTCTTTGGTGGAGCTGTAGTTCTGGGTTAAGTGGAGACAAAGATTGGACACCTGCCATCTGGAATTTCAGGCACTCAAAGTTCTCTATCAGTCGGGCAATCTAGTCAGTGGTATGTCAACCCTTGTATTCTATAGAGGATTAGTGATGAGCAAAAGTGATGACAATCTTGGAGTAACTCTAGGCATTGATGAAGATCAACTGAACAGCCTACTCTGGAAAACTTCCAGCCCAGAGACTATGGACAACTTCTAGAAATCCGTAGCCTGGCAGTGCTACCAAGGATATTGAAGATTGGGATTAACTTTACAAGCATGAAATTGCTGTCAGCTGAGCCCAACTGAGATGCATGTAGAGTGATGAAACTATTCTTGCACTTGTTCAGTATCTGAGCATTGCTGACTTGTTGAGTTATGTTGAACAGCTTTAGTTGCATGTAGAACAGATGTGGCTGTCATTAGGATTGCCCCACTAACTTCCTTTGGCTTGGAAGTGCAGGTAGTTTTCCTCTCTCTGGTGGTTATGGTGAAAGAGATTGTATGGTGGGCAAGATTGAAAGGACTGAAGACAAACACTTACCTCTTTGGCCAAGCCCTCATCAACTTCTTTAAATTCTTCTTGGAGAGGAAGATGAGGGTGGAGAGAGAGATGTTGCCCTCCAGTGAAATTGCTGAAATGTGAGTTGTATTATTTTGTTGGGTGGCATTCATGTTTTATATGTACTTTGTGATTGGTGTTATATGTTTTAGTGTCAGACAGTGATTGTGTAGAGTATGTGCTGTGTCAGTTGTGTTATATTAATGGATGGCAACTGTGTAGAATGTGAGTTGTGTGAGTTGTTGGTGTTATAGTATCAGGTGTCAATTATGTAAGAGTATATGTTGTGTTATTTTATTTAGTGGCGATTGTGTAGAGTATGTGTTATATTATTGGTGGTGATTCTGTAGAATGTGTTGTGTGGTGATGTTATTTTATTGGGTGGTGATTGTATAGGGTATAGGATATGTACAGAGAGTATACTGATTGGGTTTTACTCTTAAATTGAAAGTGTCTTGTGTAGGATATGAGCAATGACTAGCATAGCTATTTTTTGGACTGTGTGTAATGTTGTGGCCCTAGTATGGTTTGTATGTTTTTGTTCATATTTTTTTTATCATACCTAGTGCTCCAAATATTATTTGATACTACTTTCACATTCATGCCCCAAATCCAGTTATTTCAATTCCAAGATCTTTTCACAGCTTCTCCACCTAATGTCAGGTACACACAGTTCTCTATCAGTTGGGCAATGTGGTCAGTGGTATATCAACTCTTGCATTCTATAGACGATTAGTGATGAGCAAGAGTGATGATAGTCTTGCAGTAACTCTAGGCATTGATGAAGATCAGCTGAACAGCCTATTCTAGAAAACTGTCAGCCCAGTGACTATAGACAACCCCCAGAAATCCCTAGCCTTTGACAGCTTCTCTCACCTCTAATGCCCTAATGCCTTCTGCACTCTTGAATAGGCTAAATGTTCTTCCCATCTAATTGAATCAAGCTGTTACCCAACTCCTACATTTTGCCACTACACAAAGTTCTGTATCAAACATTACACACTGCACTATAATGATTGCTTCAATAGGAAACATCCTTCCATCCAAGGAATTTTTGTCAGACTCTACTGATTTCCAACTCTCCAAACTCCAAACTTGCATGATAGAGTGTACAGGAAGGGTCCATGCCAGGCTGAATCATTACATGCTAGATCAGGTAATATTACACCTCATACAACATGCTCTTGCAGTTACACTTCACTCGACATAAGCACAACAGGGTGTACATTGGGGACCTAGACCAGACCAACATAAGATATCTCTGAGGTACTGGACCTACGAAATCATTCTAAACATTCTGTCAGCTACCGCTATGATATGTTCTTAAGCTGGGTTGGCAGGGTCTACTCAACAACAGTAATAACAATGCTCTTTAACTCTTAACATCCTGTAAGACCCGATTCCACACGACACCACATCATCAGATTGATATGAATTATTGAGCTATATAAGGTGTATATATGGTGAAAGTGAAATATTCTTGTTGCAAAACACCTCAAAAACCTGTTTCTTGCCTGTAAATTTCATAATAAATAAGCCGCAAAAATCTCATTTTTAAAGAATTTCTGCTCAATCATTACAGGACTTAGAAAATGTTTTACAGGATGTTAAAGAAAATGTTTTACAGGATGTTAAGAGTTAAACTCCATACATTCTTATCCAAGAGGCACTCTGAAACAGCTTTGAGAAATATCCCTAAAAAAACTCAAAAATAACATCAACCTTTGCAATGTCTATTTATCATAAGAAATGACAATTCTTTGAAAAATGTTGATCTTTAAGTCTTTTAATTCAGATATATCAGATTATATATGTTTGGAATTTTGTACTTACCTGACCTTTTTTCTCTTTTTTAATTTTTTAATTTATTTCATTTTATATATTTCATTTTATTTATTTCATTTTATTTATTTATATATATGTTTATTATTTTTTATTTTTTTTTATTTTGCAAAGCTGGATATTGTGACTTGTTTAAACTCCCTGTAAATACATTTGTGAAAAACTTAGAAGATTGCCCACTGAATCAACAGATAAAGATTGGCTCCAAATGTCAAGTTCAGTGTAATAAAGGTTATCAGTTGAATGGCTCATCAACTTATAAATGTCTAAAAAATGGTTTCTGGTCAAAGAATAATATCACTTGCATAGGTAAGTCAATTTGATATTGTTGAAATTTGATATTTTACTTAGGCTTCTCCAGTTACAGTTGTGGTGGTGTGTGCTACTGCTAACAGTTTTATAGAATCATAGAATTTTATTTATGACAGCCTTAAGATATTGAAGTGTAGTTAGTGTGATGTGATCTATAATGTATAGTATGATGGTATAATGAAATATTGTGGTGTGATATGCTATGGTGTGGTGTAAGGTAGTGTTGGTTGTCAAGTGTAGTAATATAGTCTGGTGTGGTGTAAGGTAGTGTTGGTTGTCAAGTGTAGTAATATAGTCTGGTGTGGTATAGTTAAGTGTACCACTATAACATATTGTATTTTTGTAGTCAAGTAGTGAAGAATTATAATGTCAAGTATAGTAGTTTAATGGAATGTATTGCAGTGTAGAATAAGAAATTACTTTGAGTGGTTCCAGTATTGTTATGTTTTAAATAAACATCTGCCACTGACTTCAGTTTTCAATTTATTCCAATACTTCTTTAACTATTTGAATTGCTTCATTTAGTTTGAGAAGAATTTGTTCATGCAACACTACATAAAGGCAGGAACATTAGTAGATTGTTGTTGTGGTAACAATAAGAGCAGACAGACAGACAATGTTCCTCCTAGCTCTATATGACACCATAGAAATAGGGATCAACTATTTCTATTTGATAGTAACAACAACAGTTGAATGGTTAGGTCAACTATGACAGAACCTAACCGTAGCAGTATAAATAATTAAACATTTACTCTGTTTCAACCAACATTTGCCATTAAGTAGCCCCCCCCCATTAGGGTAAACCCTGGCATGTCCAGTTTGGTTAGCTTTCCTACCATTACTATTCCATTTGTGTTTAGTATGTTGTAATGTAGAAATTAATTCTTAGAACCAGAATTGAAGATGTAAGAATTATCTCTGAAAGATTTGTGAACAGGTTAAGTGACATAGTCAAAAGTTCAATAGTTTATAGAAGTTATCAGAGAGGTAGCTCTTAGATTTAAATATCTATTCTAGATTAAAATATAACCATTCTTCTTATCATTATTGTTATTCAAGTCATCATCAACTTCTTCAACTTCTGTTTGGAGAGGAAGATGCAGTTGGAGAGGAAGGTGTTACTCTCCAGTGAATTTTCTGAAAAGTGCGTGAGAGTGGGAGTATAGCCCAGGTAAATGGACCTACTCTCAGCATGCACCTGTAGGCTGGAGAACACAACTAGGAGAGGGGACTTGCCCTTAGTAGTTAGAGTAATCCTGGATCGGTGGGGTTCCTTTATTGGTCCTAGGTGGCTGTTCCTCTAGTAAGATGTCTCATTTCATTCCATTTGTACACTGTTGTCTTCCAAGCCTGTTTTTATTTAATCGCTTCTGTGAAAACACCCACCATTTTTTAATTTGTCCTTGTAATGTCCCACTCATCTATCACCCCTGTGGCAAATGAAAGAAATCATTATTATTGTTGCTTGGGGTCTGGTTCAGTCGAGACCTTCAGATGGATAGGAACTAGGATGAGGTTATGAACAGAGTGGCCAGTCTTATCCAGAAATAGGCTGAGAAGAAGCTATCCCAGAAAGGTCAGGCAGAGGTGACAAATGTGTACATTATCTGACTGTCATGCCTTTCTTCAGTTTTCATCTAACCAGATTGGGTCTTCTGCTCTTTTGTTTCTTGTGGAAAGAGCACATTCCACTGTTCAGAAGGTCCATCTGCTGCCAACACCCTCTACATGGCAGACTCGGTATACCATGGCTGATGATACACAGACATAAGCTGAGGGTGCGGCATCTGCAGAGATTCCTGGACATTGAGAAAGTATGGTTGCTGTTTGTCAGGCACATCTTTTCACAGCTTGTCTCTTTGGCAGAGCTGGGTCAAGCGAAGACTAAGACTGGGTATCTGGCATCTGGAATGTTGTCAGGTGCTTTCAACCCTCTACTAGTCACGCAACCAATTGTCACTAATTGCTTTATAAGGAACAGCTACAATGCTAAAAAGAGCGTTGCATACCTAGATTAAGCACTGAATAAAATATGTATAAAAGGTTTTAGGACCTAAAATATCTAAAGACAGTAATCTCTGGCATGCAGTCTTTGAACTAAAAAACAAAATAATAATAGTAATAAGGATTTCTAACATAGGTATGAAGTTACAAATTTAAAAGGAAGTAATAGTCAATTAAATCTACTCCAGTACTTGATTGGTACTTTACTTTATCGACCTCAGAAGGATGAAAGGCAAAGTCAACTTTGGTGGGATTTGAACTCAGACATAAAGGGACATAACTAAATACTGCAAGGTATTTTCTTAGGCAATCTACCAATTTTGCCATTTGACTACCTTACTAATAATAATTTATTATAGTTCTCTTGGCCATAACAGAGGAGTTTAAGACCAGCTGTCCGTAGGAACTCCTGTATTCTGATGAGATAGTTCTTATAGCTGATTCTGTAGAAATTCCAGACATGCAAGCAAAACCTAGAATTGAGAGGCCTCAAAGTAAACTTAGCAAAAACCAAAGTTTTAGTATGTAGGAAAGAAGAGAAATTGCATATGGTGTACCTAGTGTAAACTATAGATGCAAAAGTGATGTAGAAGAATTACAGGCAAGCTGGCAGAGAAGGTAGACTTCATGTGTGGTGGATGCACAGGATAATTTAGTAAGAATATACATGCAATAAATTCCTTCAAATGCTCAGAAAACCACTGGAAGTAGTTGATAGCTTCTGTTACCTAGGTGATCTTATTAGCAGTGGAGGTGGGTGTACTGAAAGCATAGTAGCCAGAGTAAGAACAGGGGGGGGGGTCGGAATGGGATAATTGGGCATAGCCATTTGGGTGCCGCTCATTTGGTACGGCTGTATGGGCACCAAACCTGTTTTGGCAATAGCCATTTTGGTGATGGAGGATTTGGCACTGAGAGGAGGGAGAATGAGAGAGGAGGAGAGAGTGAGGGAGAATGAGAGAGGAGGAGAGAGTGAGGGAGAAACATTAAAATGTTACACATAAAGAAAAATACATATACATACAGGGAGAAAGAGAGAATGGGTGAGAGAGAGAGTGAGAGTGAAAAACATTAAAATGTGGAGTTATCTCCCTTTACATAACAAATACATATACAACGAAATATTATAAATAAAAGAAAACATTACTATACTGATACATTGAAAATGTTTTATTCGGTTCTTCAGGTACTCGACAACATCCCTATTTTCGAAACTAAGAACAATTTCATGTATTCTTTTATCTACATCTCTATACTTTTTAAATAAACGTCCATAGTATGCATGTATAAATATTTCTTTACCTCGTTTTGTCAATATTTCACCACCAGCCATCATGTACATAAATGAAGCCCAAGAACAACTTAAACAATGTTTAGTAGTTGAATAGTTTTGGTAGTAGTGAGTAGTGGATGTTAGTTTTAGAATAAAAAATGAAATTTTCTTGGTGCCAAAAGGTCTCGGGGCCTAAACATCCAGTGTCAAAAAGAGCTCGTGCCAAATCGGCAGTGTCCAAACAGTCGCGCCTAATCAGCGGTGCCAAAAGGTATGAAACCCAGAAAAGGTTCCGGGAGCTGCTACCTCTCCTGACAACAAACAGCTTCTCTCTCAGAGTGAAGGGTAGATTGTATGATGCCTGCTTGTGTGTGAAGTGTGATGCTGCATAGTAGTAAGATGTGGACCTTGAATATAGAAGATTTGCAACAGCTGGAAAGAAGTGAAGCGAGCATGCTCTGCCAGATGTGTAATGTTAGTGTGCATGAACAACAGAGCACAAATGAACTGAGAGAAAAGCTGGATATAAGAGTGCAAGAGAGAGAACTATGCTGGTATGAGCATGTGATGCATATAGAGGATGTCAGTATGTCAGTTGCATAAAGAAGTGCCAAAGGCTTGAAGTGGATGGAACCTGTGGAAAAGGGAGCACTAGATAGAAATGGGACAAAGTGGTGAAGGCTTACTTCAAGAAACTGGACCTCATTAAGGAGATGACAAAGGACCTTGATGATTGGTAACATGCAGTACTGGAGAAGACTCACCCACTGGTGCAAGCATGCCAAAATAGTCATCAAAATGATGGTGTGGTGATGGAGGTTGGGAAGCATAATATATCATTAGGTCTCTTGCCCAGTATACTCCTGTTAAGTTTCAATCTGCTGCCCTATCTGTTACCCTCTCATCTATTACCCCCTATCCTATTCACTGTACCATGCCATCTGTGTAACAGGGAATGGTATTTGATCTGTCTGTCCACCATCACCCCTTTATCTCTCTACTTCTCTTCCATCATGACACCTGTGTAACAAGGGATGGCATCGGATCTGTCCATATTCAGTATCCTCTACCATCACCTTCTACCACTAAACATTATTATCTCTCCGATGGCATTTCAGCTGTCCATTCACCATCACCCATTATCATTGTCCCTATACCTCTCACCCACTGTCACTTCTCTATCACTCTACTTCCCTTCCATCATGATGCCTGTGCAAAAAGTGATGACCCCCCTCTACTACTAACCATCATTCTCTCTCCTCTATGGGATTCTTGTTGACATCTACCACTCTCACTTACCATCGCCCATCTCTGTTGCTATCCATCACTCACTCTCTCCTACTATTACACATATATATTATTGCTGCGCTTACTGTTTTCTATTCAACTTCCTACCAACTATCAACAACCAACATGTAGCTATCACTATCTCTCTCCTATTACTCCCTCCATTACCATCCCACCAATGCTTCCCCATCAGACCCATACTCATACTCTCTCCTCTCTCGCCCTCTTAGTCATCACTCTCCTTCTATTCAGTTCAAGATAAACTCTACTAACATTGAAGAGCCGTCAGCCGAGCCTGTTTGAGATGCACCACAGAGTGATGAAGCCATTCTGCAGGCACTTATTCAGTGTCTGAGCATTGCTAACTTGTGGAATTTTGTCAAACAGCTGTTGGTGTGTGTATGATGGTTCCAGCTATTAGCCAAGTTCATCATGAAGATCACCCCAGCATCTTCCTTGGTGGCTATGGTGAAAGAGGTTGTATGCTGGACACAACTGAAAGAACTGAAGACAGACACTTTCCTCTTTGGTCAAGCCCTCATCAGCATCTTCAAGTTCCACTAGGAGGGAAGGTGAGGATGGAGAAGGAGGTATTGCCCTCCAGTAAATTTGTTGAAAGCATGGCCCTAGTGAATGGGACTACTCTCAGCATGCACCTCTATGCCAGAGAATACAGCTGGGAGAGAGCACTTACCTTTGGTAGTCAGGGTAATCCCGGATCTGTGTGGTTCCTTAATTGGCCCAAGGTGGTGGTCCTCCTCTTGGGATTTTCTCATATATCTCTATACTGTCACCTTTTTTTTTTTCCTTTCATTTGATTTCTAGGTAAACCCCAAAATTTTGTATCCTGTTTTTGTAATGTCCCCTTATCCATCGCCTTTGTGGCTATAATAAAGAAAAGATTATAATTATTAAGTGTAAATAACAAGACAGCTCGATTTTTTATTTGAGCTGGAGGATACTCGCCCACCCAATATGTGGATGGAGAAACAGTACAACAAAGAGCATGCAGCAGATAGGCTATTAGTGAAGACAACAAGAGAAAGTTTATGATACAGTGAAGTACTTCTGTCCAGAAGATGTGGGTCCAAACCAAATCAAGAGATGCTCATGAGTGACTTCGGTGAACCCGAGAGATATACAATGTTTAGTGGGCAAGCAGAAATGCAGGGTGCACTGACTCAACCTAACCAGTGGGTTTCCAGGCGTGTGTGTGTATGTGTGTGTGTGTGTGGGGGGGGGGGGTAACCTTAAATGTTTTTTATGTTTTATTACGATTATATCTTGTTTTAATTATTATGTGTTTTATAATAACTTTATATTTATTTCATGTTTTATTACATTTTTAATCCGTCAATTGTATAATGTCCTCACCTTGCCCTCATTTTGATATAACTTTGTTCATCTAGCCCCACATGTATTGTAACCCCCATGTTTTTCACATTTATTGGATTGTGTGTTTGGACCCTTAGTGGCCAATAAAGAAAGTATTATTATTATTGGCGGCGAATTGGCAGAGTCGTTAGCGTGTCGGACAGAGTACCTTACGGTATTCTTTCTGTCTCACTGCGCTCTGAG
>JAOPJM010001042.1:3015983-3032841 GCA_027124095.1 Muusoctopus leioderma | reverse complement strand
GTGTGTGTGTGTGTGTGTGTGTGTGTGTGTGTGTGTGTGTGTGTGTGTGTGTGTGCGTGTGTGCATGTGTGTGTGTGAGTGTGTGTTCATATAGACAGTTGAGTAGGGTTAACATACTCAATATAGTGAAACCCTCAAACTTTGTTTTAATCAATTGAAATTACACGCATAATGAAAAGAAAAAAATCATTAGTGTTAATGATAATTCTTGTCAAGAAAGGCAACAAAGCCAACTCCGTAATCCAAATTGATTAAAAATTGAATAGGGATATGCAGTGAGGAGTGAGTTTGATTTTTTGTAAGTACGGTGACAACTTCAGACATGTTTAAGTCTTATTAGACCTCCTCAATGAAACATTGTCTTCACTGGTACTTGCCAGACTGAGAGATATAAAGAGTAGAAGTGAATAAACAATGATAAGCATGGTAACTTTAAAAAAATACGACTGAGGAAAATTACCCAGGGACTCCATCTGCATGAAAAACAAATAGTTAAGTTGGCGCTAACATATTTATTGACTCACTATATTAAGTATGTTAGTAATGATTTAACTATTTGGTCTTCATACAGAAGGCATCCCTGGGTAATTTCTCTCAGTAACTCAATTTTACACTAACTTTGCTATAACTCTCTCAACTACTTTCATTGCATTATCCATAATGTCCAGACCGTTGTAATTGCCTTTGCAATTAGCAATGATATTGCTATGCTAGTCATTGGAGATAACACCTTCCTAGACTATATCATTAACTAGGTAAATAGTATAGAACTTATATAGCCTGATGCTTTTAATATGTCGATAACTATCTCTGATGTTCCTATAGCTTTCCTTGACTTCATATAATAATTTCTGAGTTTGTGGCAAATAAATTCAAAATTACAAAATTATTTGTTCTGTTCTTTGTTTCAAAGCTAAATATTGTGAAACTTTCCAATCTCCTGCAAATGCTGATGTGAAAAATGAGAACTGTTTAAAGAACCAGAGATTAAAGATTGGAACCAAATGTCCAATTAAATGTCACAAAGGTTTTCGTTTGGATGGTTCTTCTACACTGAGGTGTCTTAAAAATGGTTCCTGGTCTAGAAGCAATATTGCCTGTGAAGGTAAGTGGATTGGAGGATATTACATAAGCACTAGTGATGCTATATTAATTTTATACAGCTAATGTCACATTTATAATTTTGAAAACTTTCTAGATGTATTGTGAAATCATAATACACTTAGTTACAATATATAGTGACTCAAGTGGGTTTATATTTACATGTGCGCATGTATGTGTTTATGTATTTGAGCATTTTTTTTTGTTTTTGTGTATATGTATGTATGTATTTTGGGGAATGTATATGTATGCATGAGGCTCCATATAAATCTTTCAATAACATGCACTGTAACAGCAATTTAAATGTAATCTTGTGTACCTTTCTTGATATGGTAAGTCATTTAGTTTAACAGTTGTTCTATAACCACTAAACTTTAGGACATATGCTCACAGCAGAATCTGTCAAGTTACAAGCTAGGTGGCATGGTCTAGAGTTCAAAGGCCTAAGGTCAACATAACAAAGACAAAAGTGCTTGTTAGAAGCAAAGAACACAAATTCCACTGCCATCTGAGATGTGGCTTTACTCAATATGTATGAAAGGAGTAGGTAAAAACTTGATATTGTGCACTTATTGTAAGCAATGGATACACAAAAGGTGCAACAGAATCTCTGGTAGGTTTACAGTGAACCCTAACTTTAGAATGAGATAGAGACAGATGAGTGGTTAGCAATAGTGGCACCCATGAAATAAAGTCCATGAAATGCTCAGACAACTCACTGGATATAGCTCATAGGTTCTGTTACATATTAGTGCTGACAGTGGTTGTAATGACAGCATAGAGGCTATTGCCTCTGTTGACAGCAAAAGGGTTTCTTTCTTCATGTGGAATGCAGTTATACAGAAGGCAGACTGTATGAAGCAGTTATAAGAAGTATGAAGTTGTATGGTCAAGACATATTGGCATTGAATGTGGAAGATTTGCAATGGCTGAATAGAAATTAGACAAGTATAATCTGTTGAATGTGTAATGTTAATCTGCATGATAGGTAGAGTAACATGTGAGCTGAGAAAGAGCAGCTAGGCATTAAAGGTATCAGCCAATGTGTGCAAGAGAGATGACTGTACTGTATTAACAGATGAGATGACTGTACTGTGGTACAAATGGATGAAAATGCCCCATATGCTATTGATGATGGAGACTCATGGAAAAAGTAGTGAGGTTAGATCTCATAATGCTAGGCTTCACAGAAGAAATGATGAATAATCAAGACAGACAAAATACGCTGTATGACAGACCATTCCAACCAAAGCCAGTATAGAAAATCAGGCATTAAAATGATGTTGATATATCTATGTCAGTGTCCCTAACATACACTCTGTGATATCAGTTTGAACAGGGTATTTTGTGTTAAGTCAGGGCTAAAATACTTAATATAGTATTATTACATTATAATTATAATTACACCTGTGGGCAGGGGATGAAATAATCATTAACTTAATGATCAATTCTGATCAAGAAAGGCTGGGGAAACAACTTCGTAATTTTAATTAATTAAAATTACACCTGTAGTGGGGAGAAAGAATCATTAGCTTAATGATCTATTCTGGTCAAGAAAAGCAGGGGAGAAAACTCCTGCATGTTTTGGTCTTCTTAGACCTCCTCAGTGAAGTATAATCTTTACTAATACTATTTGACAAAGATAGCTTGAGATATATATATGTATATATATATATATATATAATATATATATATATATATATATATATAGCAGGCATGGCTATAGGCACATGCATGACTGTGTGGTTAAGGAGTTCGCTTCACAAACATGTGATTTCGGGTTCAATCCCACTGTGTAGCACCTTGGGCAAGTGTCTTCTACTATAGCCTTGGGCCGACCAATGCCTTGTGAGTGAATTTGGTAGGCGGAAACTGCAGAAGCCCGTCGTATATATATATGTATACATGTGTGTGTGTGTGCATCTGTGTGTTTGTGTTTGTCTCCGTATCTGCCTGTTTGGCAATAGAGGCCGATAGAATAAGTACCAGTCTTAAAAATAAGTACCGGGGTCGATCTGATCGACTAAAAACCCCCCAAGGCAGTGCCCCAGCATGGCCGCAGTCAAATGACTGAATCAAATAAAAGAGTAAAAGAGATATATATTTGTGAATAAACACTGAGAAGAATGATAACAATGTTTAGTCACAAACAATCTATATATATATATATATATATATATATACATATATTTCAAGCCATCATTTTTTGACAGTAATGGTAAAGACTATACTTCACTGAGGAGTCTAATAAGACTGAAACATACCGAAGTTATCTCCCCTGCTTTTCTTGACCAGAATTGATAATTTAACTAATGATTCTTTCTCCTCACCACTGGTGTAATTTTAATTAATTATAATTTATTAACTTACTACATTAAGTATGTCAGCACCAACCTTACCATTTGGTTTTCATGCAGAGCATGTACCTGGGTATTTTTTCGTTGTGCCTAGTTTGAGTTAGGCTTTTATAAAGCAAGTGTGACTACTTATTTTAATATAGTAGAAACTTATACAGTTTCTCAAATATCACTACGTGTGCATGTGTGTATGTGTGTGTGCATGTGTGTGTGTGCATGCATGCCTGTCTGTCTGTTTGTCTGTTTGTCTGTCTGTTACTCATCTGTGATAGTACTTTTAACATGGTCTTGTATATTTTCTCTAGATATCGATGAATGCAAGAAGAAGAATGGTAAATGTGACCACCAGTGTGTAAATACAGTGGGAAGTTACTTCTGTAAATGCAATCAAGGTTATAATCTCCATTCAAATGGCCGTTCTTGCTCAGGTAAGTAAATTAATATATTTTGGGGTATTTTTTACACTTCTTCAGTACTTCTTTTTCCTCTTTCTAAGTCGTTCTTTCTTTCTTCCTTTCTTTCTTCCTTTCTTTCTTTCTTTCTTGCTTTCTTTATCGTGTTGAAGGACCTTTGTAAAATACATATATTTCAAAAGTTAATGATGAACCAGTTGGATGCAGTATCAGATTTAATGAAGCAGCTGACCTTGCCACAAATAGGAACCAATGTCAAAAGCAGATTGTCCAGTGTTCAGTTCACAACATCTCTTACATTGTGGACTAGACCTTATGGAAAGGGAAGATGATGTCAAAGATGAGTTGTTAGAACCAAAAGACTTACTGCTTGTAATTGTTGTTGCAGAATACAACCACAAGAGTTGCATCTAAACTGATAACATTCAAGTAGCACCAAATACAGTATCCAATTGGGAAACTATGTTTCCTTTATTTTTTATCCTTTTGTCGATGAAGGAACAGCATTACCCACAACTTGTGCACTTTTGAGTCAGATAAAAGGAAGAAGTTAGGGTGGTAATTGGTGTCTGGAGTTTAGTGTATTGCAGGAACACACTGAGAGAGAAGTAGGTGTCACATGAATGAAAGATTTCTTGTAATGTTTGACATGGGGTTAATAAAAAGAAATAGC
This sequence comes from Muusoctopus leioderma, assembly GCA_027124095.1. Taxonomy (NCBI): domain Eukaryota; kingdom Metazoa; phylum Mollusca; class Cephalopoda; order Octopoda; family Octopodidae; genus Muusoctopus; species Muusoctopus leioderma. The sequence continues at coordinate 3,028,297 of JAOPJM010001042.1, read as the reverse complement.
TAGTGCAGGCATGGTGAAGCATAAAGACAAGTGCAATGATTTGGTTCAAAGTGAAGAATATAGCCCACAATATTCTGAAGAACAGAATCAGTCAGATATTTTTTATATGAGAAATCATATTTAATGTTCATAACATCTAAATATACTTTGTCCATATTTATAATCAGTTATAGCATATATAGTATACAAAGAGTCAGCTGTAGTATCTGTAAAGAAGGCAGAGAGACGTCAGAGCAAAAACAATGACCCAGGAAGTGAAGATTTTCAGTATGGCAGCATTTATATATCAGTCAACTGATTATGTTTATACTCTCCAGTTTTCTTGCTTTCGAACAGCTAGTCTGTAGAGAGTTAATTTAGAAACACAAATGGATTAATACACCTGTCTACCCTATAAAAACAGAAGTAAGGGGATGGTAAGGGTGATGATGATGAGGATGGTGATTGATACAGTGGCTGTATGAGAGATAATGAGGAGAGAAGGAAGAGAAAGATAATGATAGTGAGAGAAATGAAGGTAACCTATTCAAGTATAGGTATAACAATAAATTTATTATCATAAAGATGATGCAATATGTTTTTCTAAATTAATATTAATTAATTACAACAAAATTGTCAAATCAATTCTGTTATCAATCAATGTTTTTCATTAATTACCCATTATTTTAAAACAATTTTCAGCATCAGTGTGTAACACACTTAGTGCCCCTGATAATGTGACAGTGAAAAGTGTCAGGTGCCTCACCAGAAATAAACTGATGTTTGGAACTAAATGTCAACTTGCTTGTCCAAAAGGTTTCCAATTGAAAGGCCCTTCGTTCTTGGAGTGTTTAGAGAATGGTACTTGGTCAAAACTCAATTCCACCTGTGAAGGTAATTAAGGATGTATTTTTTCTTAATGGTTTTTTTTTTTGTGTTCTTCAGTATAGGTAGGAAGTCTCAGGCAAGTAGAATGTTATAACATTCATTCCAATCCTCCTTCCTCCTCCCCGCCCCCCACATCCTCCACCTGATCCTTCTTCTCTTTCTTCTTCTTCTTCTTCTTCTTCTTCTTCTTCTTCCCTTCTTCTTATCCCCCTTCTTCTTCTCCTACCCCTTCTTCTTCCCCCTTCCTTCTTCCTCCCCCCTCCTCCTGGTACTGCTCAATCTACACACCCACCCTATGGCTTGAAGTGGGTTAGCATTAGTGGGAGGGTAAATATATGTAAGCTGTTATATCTGTTATATCTTCAGCATGCTTAGTTCAACTTTGTATAAGAGTTGCTTCTAGTTGCAAACTAGGAATAAACTCATACAAGAATCAACTCATACCAGACATTCTAACTAGAATTAACTCATATCAGACATTCTCAGTAGAATCAACTCATACCAGATGTTCTAACAAGGAATCAATTCACACTGGACATTCTAACTAAGAGTCAACTCATACTAGACATTCTAACTAGGAATCAATTCACACTGGACATTCTAACTAAGAGTCAACTCATACCAGACATTCTAACTAGGAATCAACTCATACCAGACGTTCTAACTAGGAATCAACTCGTACCAGACATTCTAGCTAGGAATCAACTCATACCAGACATTCTAACTAGGAATCAACTCGTACCAGACATTCTAACTAGGAATCAACTCGTACCAGACATTCTAACTAGGAATCAACTCATACCAGAAATTCAGTTTGTGGAGAACACACCATTCTGCATGATACTATACCACTATGTAATAAAATAGTATTTATTTTCACTTAGAAGAAGGATTAAAGAGAATTGTGTTAACACTTACTGGTTCTTATATTATTAATGCCAGACAGATGAAAGAATAGATGGTCCGAGAAATTATTTGAATACTGACACATGGAATGTCAAACTTGGATAAAACTTGATAAATAAAGTCAATTTGTTTTAGATTTTATGATCCAAAGTATACCTCTATTGATTTCTAAGAAGAGGAAAATGAAAGTTGTAAAATTTATATTTTTCTAAAGAACTTTAATAGTATTAGTGAAGTGAAGTAGTTATGACATGGAATTGAAACCAAATCTAAGAGTTTGATTTTAAAAGAACTTTTATTTTCTTCTCTACAGAACTCACCACAGATATTATATACTATAAACTAAGACTATGACCATTGCTCCCCACACTTGATTTTAATGGGGGTGATCATCTACTGAAGGATACCTTTGATACTGTAAAATATTTTGGCAAACTAGGTCTGTGACCCAGTACCAATTCTTGTTTCTAGCTATTTACCATTCCCATATACTGCTAATGCACCTGGCAAAGCCATGAAAGTTACAGCTCCCATTCCTTCCTTCTGCTAATGTGTGAGAATGTGTGAGAATGTATGAGAAGTATTTATCACTCTTTGATAGACACATCCATAAATTGCAAAGTATCAAGTCCAGTGTTCTAGTATTTCCATCAAATTCTTACCCCATTTCCCGGGAAAAAAAAGTAACAATACCTTTGTATAGTGAAATGATTATATATCCTAAGACAAGACAATGTCTAAAGTTAGAATGTTAATCAACTAATCATGGAGAAATATTTTGTGATTCTTAGATTAATTTTGGCAGAATATTCTGGTCATTTTTCACCATAAAATGATATAACTGTTTAAAATGTTTGTTGTTGTTGTTGTTGTTTAGCCCCAGGTCGGCTCTGACTGATCAGACCTACAATCAAAAACATTCCAACCATGACCACCCATCTTTTTCTCAGATATAGTGTATATCCATGAGTATATTTATACAATGTGTCCTTCCTTTTTTAAGATGGTAGGATGTGATTTGAGGGAGATTTGGGTGCTATTTCTAGTAGGTTGAGTAACCTCTAAAGGCTCCCTTGCTGGCTTGTAAAATCTTTGTTGTTGTTTAGCCCCAGGTCAAAAGTATTCCAGCTGTGACTATCTTGTCCTTTTTTAAGATGGTAGGGTATAATTTAAGGGAGACTTGACTGCTATTTCTAGCAGGTCAACTGACTACATAGAAGCACTCTCATTGGCTCATGTAAAAGGTTTGTATCGAATGGAAATGGAATTTCAATTTGAAAATGGTGATAACACTCTTCCCCTTCCTCTTCTTTTTTTCTTTGTCTTCTTCCTTCTTTGTCATTATTCCTCATCATTATGACCAATGGTGATTCTCCACTGAACTTTCTTCACAGCAACTGAACCTCTGATATCAACACTCTCCATCCAAAATGATCCTATAACATCTTTATAATCCAGCTGAATGTGTAGCTGATATCTTGTAGCAACAGTTAATTTCTGTATTCTGTAAAGCTATACACACCTAACAACAGTTTGTTATGTTATTGTGATTTTCCTTTTCTCTCTATTTTTATCTAAAATCTGGCCACTAACATTGTTGTTGTCGTTATCTTCTCACCCTTTGTAGACACCAATGAATGTGAAACCGACAATGGACTCTGTAGCAACATATGTGTGAATGAAGTGGGCAGTTATTATTGTAAATGTCCTGAGGGACTCAATTTGACATCTGATGGTCATTCTTGTCAGGGTGAGTTACTGTAGTATGCCATCTGGTCTTACTGTATTTTGTTTTTGTACATGTACATGCACACATACACACAAACTATACATACCATACATACTACATACATAGCACATCCCAAGTACTACATACACCACACATAAATCCGCATACAAACATACATATACTTATACACATCACATACATACATACACACAGTCTCATATTCCAGAGATATTCAATATATACCTTTACAATCAAAATGTTTCTTATACACAAGCAGTTCTGTATCAGAAATGGTTAATTGACTAGTCTTTTTCAATTTCTAAAACAGCATCATACTGTCCAAGCTTGGTGTTTCCAGAAAATGGCCAGTTAATACCAGCCTCTTGTCAATACACTGATGAAACTGGTATAAAACCAGGAACTATATGCAAGGTGAAGTGTTTGAAAGGATATACAGTCAAAGGTCCAAAGTCTGTAAAATGTCTGCTGAATGGTACTTGGTCTAAGAAGCATGTAACTTGTGCAGGTAGATATAAAACTAATTTTTTCATTATATTATGTCAATCATAAAAATACTTTTTTTAACTAGGAAATTATTTTTTATAGTTGAAAGATGGATTGTGTAATGTATGTATGAAATGTGCGATTCTTTATGGTATTTGATATTTTTTTTTACTGCTTAGTCTGGTGGGAAGGCAGTGCCCCTCACCTTTTTCTTCAGGGCCTCTGGCACTAATGGGAGGAGGGAAGGTATCCTCAGACCGGAGACCTGGCCCGAATGCTTGCAACAGAGTGAACTCTGCTAAAGGCACCCAAGAGCCAGGTGGTGGTATTGAACCGGGCGACAGATTAAGTCTACCACCTAATTAGGCCATGGCGGGATTTGAACTCAGAACACAAAGAGCCAGAATAAATACTGCAAGTCATCTCATCCGACACTTTAACGATTCTGCCAATCCGCCACCCTAGACTGGTACTTTATTTATCTACCCCAAAAAGATGAAAGGCAAAGTTGACCTTGGCAGGATTTGAACTCAGAGATCAGTGAGCCGGAATGAAATGAACTGTGAATGTAAAGGATTTGTAGCGACTGAGGAAGAGTGAACAGAGTAATAAGCTGTGTCAGAATTATTATTCTGCATGCTTGCATGGTGTACAGTGAAGGTAATGGACTTGATACTGGCTGGAGAGAAGTGACAAGATTAATAGGTATGAATCATTGAGTGTAATGCTGTATGGTTGCGAAATATGGGAAGATAGTCTGTAGTGAGTATATGATGCTTTATCACAGCAAAAGATGAACAGAGAAACCAGATATACAGCAGTTGAAGTGGAACAAGTTAATATAATACTGTTAAACTGTCTGGTGCATGTGTGTGACATATACTGGTGTATAAACATAAGGCATGCACAATGAAAATAGAGGACATGCAGTGACTAGAGTGCAGAAATCAGAGTATGTAGATCTGCTACGAGTATTGTTGCAGTTGTTGTTGTTGTTGTTGTTGTTTAATTGCAAGTCAGCTCTGATTGAGCAGATCTATGATCAAAACTGATCAAGCCATGACCATACTGTCTTTTTTAAGCCATAGTGTATTTAGGACTACATTGTCTTATGTGTCCCTTTGAGGCAGATTTGGCTGCTATTTCTAACAGGTCAAGTGACTGTGTAGAGGTCTCCTCATTGTCTATGTTAGAAGTGTGTTGTTATATGGCAATAAAACGCAAAATAATAGAGGCAGAAGACTCACCATGAAGCAGGAGAAGAATGAGCTGAGCAAAATGTTGTAAGATTGGAGAGACTATAAAATGTATGAAACAAATATGTGATACTGTCTGGTATAAAAAAAAAGAGGCAGAAGACCTGTAGTGACAAATGTGCAACTTTGGTGCCTAACTGAGTGCAATTAAGGTGAGGAAGGGATTGATTGAATGATTATTGCATGTCCAATAACTGGATTGATGTAAATGAATGATATATATACTGAATTAAGAACTGTTGGAAGTTGTTTTACTTATGTTATTACCGGTTACAATATTTTAATGTCATTTAAATGTATAATTGTAATGTTGAAGTATTTCTAATGGTGAGTTGGAGCTATTTTCAAGAATGTTCACTGCTGAAAGCACAGTAGCGTGTCTTGCCTAGTGGGACAAGATCAATGCCAACAGGATGTTCTAAACTTATAACTTATTGTCTACAATAACCTATCATAGCACATGTCATATGACCACATAGACATTATTTAGTTGCTAAATGACAATGTGTAATTATCATGTGGAACTTTCTTTCACTAAACCTCTAAAAATCAATACAATATTTGTTATATGGAGGTTTGGTTTATTGGACTAACAGCAGTATATTATTGATACATATTTTGTATTTCACCCTAGAAATACGAATGGCAGATTCAACTCCAATAGAATTTGAACTCTTGATTGTGAGGTAGTGAACTAGCTATAGGAAAACATTTATTTCAGTGTTTTACTGTCTTCATCATCTCAATTCTCTTTAACTAGATATATAGCAGTATGTTCAATACAACACTCCCTCAGTTCTATGTTCTTATGAGGATTCCTTCAAAGCTACTATAACAAGATTACTGAGATACCATATTTTGGAATTCTTCCACAATCTTACAAGTTTCTCTCACATCACCAAAATATTTGGTATATTTACCTTCAAATAACTATTTTTCTCCCAGCTAAAACATGCCCTAACATGAAAGCCATCCCTCATGCCACTTTTGAACCAGCTATTTGTCAAAATACCAATGTTCCTGTGAATACCTTTTGCCAGACAAAGTGTGCAAGTGAATATCAGTTGCTTGGAGATGCTATAAACCATTGTCTTCCTTCATTAACCTGGGCTAAGGAACCATCCAAATGTGTTCCATGTAAGTTTATTCTGTGATTATCCCTTTAACAATTTTCCATCTTACTTTGCTATTGATCTTCTATGAGGACTCCATATGTTCCACTACAGGGCATACTTCTCATATCTGAAATGGTCTATAACTTTCACTCACCTGCCCCACTAAACTGCAACTGCATTCAAATTAAAGCTATTTGCCTCATTGCAATTCTTCCTTTACTAAAAGTTTTTAGATCTAGTCTACCGTTATGCTACACCCACTCACTAATTACTAAATGACCTCTGCTTTTAAGAACTTCATGGATCCACAAACATCTATTAGCTGCACCTATTTTTAAGCTTCTGACAACCCATGCTATATATATATATATATATATATATAGGTCTTTCTAAACCTATCACTTAAGTCTACTTCAAACTGCATTTTTCTAGATCCCATTTCTTATTCACTTCAAAACCTCTATCTTTTCATACTTAAGCCTAACTTCACTTAACTTTGTCTACTCTTCCTTCTCGCTACTCCAAGAGGTTCTTGCCTCCCATAGGCATGAAGCTTCTTAACATCCAAATTACATTCAAGTACAAGTATATTGATTAACTACCAGTATAATTTTGATGGGGTATATGTGATTATTTGTGATTGCTCCTTCATTGATTTAATATTGTGATATGAACTCTTTTAAATCTGGAACATAGCTAACCTCCAGATGTTCAGCAAATCTAATCAATAATTACATGGTATTTTCTATTCAGATAAAATTCAGTTGTTGCTCCACATTTGTACAAATCTATGTTGTTATTCAAAATATTTAATCAATTTCAAAATATCAACATTCTCTTATATATTGCTATTGTCTTCAGAATTGCTGTCAGAGATGAGAAATGTAGACATTTCAATGTCTGACTTACAATAATGAAGACAGTTTTCTATAATTTTCACTTATGCATTTTTGATATTACTCTCAAGAAAATCTTTCAAGTTCACTTGTGGGAAAAATTATCATCATCATTGTCATTTGGGAATAAAATTTTATTTATAAAAATCATTTCTGAAAAAAATTGTTTCAAAATTTATTTTCTTTCAGTAAACTACCTTTCTAGACAACTAAATAAATACTATCCCTGCATATATATATATATATATATATATATATATATATATAGCTAGACTCTGGTCTTTGGAGTTATTCTGTTGTTTAATTTCTGTGCAATAGCTACTATGTAATAAGTTACATTGGTTATTGTTAATCTTGTGTGCAATAATAGCAACAATATATCTAACAACACTTCTCTTGTTATTCTCGTGCATAATGACTACAGCTGTAAAAAAACAAATCATTGTTGTTGTAGTTGTTATTAATTGTGTATGTAATAACTACAGTATATATATATATATATGTCATTATCATCATAATTTTACATCTGTTTTCCATGCTGGCATGGGTTGGGCGGGTGATTTCGCCCTACAATGATTCTAAATGGAGTCACCACTCTCCTAGACGAGTTGAGGGATCACACCTCACCTGTATGTTTCATTTGGCTTGGTTTCTGTGGCTGGATGCCCTTCCTATCACCAACCACTTTACAGAGTGTACTAGGTGCATTTTATCATGGCAGTAACATTAGAGAGGTTGTCAAGTCCAAGACATGACCAAAGGGGCCTCTCCACCTTATGTTGTCTTTGAGTGATTGCCAAAACACTTTACAGAGTGCACTGGGTGCATTTATCGTTGCACCAGCACTAGAAAGGTGCCTAGTCTCTTGCAGGCTAAAGAGTCCTCTCTACTCTACATAGTCTCCGTTCTATGAGGGCAAACATGACCTGAGAATAAAAATATAAGATAGGTTATGTATGAGAGACTGAGAGAGGGGAGATTATGAGTATGGGTGAAAAAGAGGGAAGCTGTGATTGGAAGAAAGGACTGAGGAGGTGAGAGATGTGTGAGAGGGCATGGGGAGTGTGAGTAGAAGATGAGTGTGAGAAGGCAGGAGGGAAGGAAGGAGTAAAAGTATGGGCATGATGAAAAAGCAGATATTACAGGAGGGCAGGAGGTGGAAGAGTATGACGGGGAAAAGTAGTGGTTATATGGTGGTGAGAGGGGTTTGTGGAGAGGATAGTGGGAAACTACATATTGGGTGTTGGGTATAGGATTGTATTGGCAAGAAGCAGAGGTGGGTGGTGGTTGGTGGCACAAATAGCAGCAGAAGTGGATGATGGCATAGATGTCCATTAAGAGACACACAGGAGGATAAGTTGAGTAGAGTAGAGGGTGGTAGGCAGGTATGGATAGGTCCGATACCAACCTATCATGATGGAGGAGGTAGTGACAGTACGGTAGATTGGATAGGACAAGGTGTGATAGATCAGAGGGTGCTGAAGATAAGGGTGGCGGTAGGAGGCTACCATCGCCATTATTATTATTTCCAATGATCAATTTGCTAGCTTGCACGGGGGGGGGTGCATCCTCTCCCACACCGAGTGTTGCCAATCATCACAGTTATCTCCTTTGTGAGGTTCAGCTTCTTGAGGTGAGCCATCACCACTTCGTCCCATGTCTTTCTAGGTCTCCTTACTCCATGGGTTCCAACCACATCCACTCCCAAGATGGCTATAGATTCCTGCTTTCTTTCATGCTAGACTTACTTTGAGGCCTCTCAATTCTAAGCTTTGCTTCTAGATTTGGAATTTCTTCTCTAAATATTCTACAGATTCAGCTATAAGAACTAGGTTATCAGCATACAGGAATTCCTACGGATAGCTGGTCTTAAACTCCCACCTGTTGTGATGGCCTGGAGAACTATAATAAACAGGAGGTTGCTGAGAACCAAGCCTTGATGGACACCTACCTTCACACTGAATTCCTTGTTGAACTCATTGTTTACTTTCACCTTGCTGGCATCATCTCTGTACATGGCTTACACTGCACTCAGAAGCCATTCATCTACACCTAGTTTTCTGAGAGACCAGCCTACAGAGAGTGGTGCTCTGTCAAAGGCCTTCTCCAGGTCAATGAATGCTAAATATAGTGAATTACTCTTCGTTAAGAACTTCTCTTGTAGTTGTCTCACGAGGAAGAGGGCATCATTTGGTACTGCATCCTGGCTCAAACCCTCAACTGCATCTCATCTAAGCTAATTCTCTTCCTAATCAGTTGTGCTTATAACTCTTTCTGATACTTTCATAATTTTATTTGATCAGTTTGATACCTCTGTAGTTGCTTCTTTCTAGAGCATATCCTCTACCCTTGTAGCAGTTGATGATGATATTACTACTATGTCAGTCATTGGGGTATGACACCTACTTGTACTGTTTCACTGACTATTTGAGTGACTAGCACACTATCCCTTCTTTGCTGGATATTTACAATATCTCGGTGATTATTCTCGATGGACTGGCTGCTTTCCCTGCCTTCTTCATACCTTGAATCACACTTTCAACTATACAGCTGTCAACTTCAATAGTTGGTCCTTCTGTTGAGACTACTTGGGTTTGTCCCTCTTTCTTCCACACATTCCCCTCATTCAGCAACTTCTTGTAGTAAACATTCCCGAGCCACTTTCTTCTTAGTGTCAGTGAGGGCAAGTGCACCGCTGTCATTCTGAACACACTTTTCCCCAAATGACATCTTGATTCACACTGACACACTGCTTTACAATCTGGAAGACCACACACCTCTGATCCTCTCATTGCAGAACATTTGCAAACTTCTTACTTTCAGCTTCTTTCCACACTATGTATACCTGATGTCTAGCTTCTCTTCTTGCCACCTGATAATAACTTTCCAGGCCTGTCTCTTAGCTTTTATGGCCCTGTTGTCTACTGTATCATTCCACCACCACCATCATGTCACCTTTCATGTGGTTGGTACCTTGCTCCAGCCACACATCTGGTCTGTGACTTGCCGTAGGTTGTCTCGTAGAAACTCCCAGTTGTGCTCTATGTTATAGGTCAGTATCTCCACCTCCTCCTTCTTGACATAAAGAGGAACATGTGAGAGAGAGAGAGAAAAAGAGATGGACACGAGAAGGAGAGTATGGGGGAGGGGGGGGGGGTAGGATATGTATGTCGAGTAAGTGGAGAGGTATGTTGAAGGAGGGGAGAGAGAACGATGGGGTGAAGGAGATAGAGGAGTCATAGGAGTGAAGGAGAGAAGGGTACGTAGGTAGGAAGGAGGGATCTTATAGAGGCAGTATGAGAATGAAGACTGTCGCCATGGTGCAGCATAGTTTGGTTGCCAAGGGAGTGTATCCTGATAGGTTTTATGGAAATGTATGGTGGTACCCCACCTCACTTAAAAGCCACATATTCATTGTCTCTTGTTTAACTTAAACATTTGTATATATATTCTGATAGTTTAGTAGTAATTCATAAATAAATAACAAAACAAATGAAAATATGTTAGTGTCATCAAATCCAGTGTCTTGTTGTTGACATAGCTATAGAATAAATATAAATGGTTAGTTGTTATGTTTAACAGCATACTAGGAAATAGCACCTTGCTTATATAGTATAGTATATAATAATATATAGTATAGTATATAATATATATATATATATATATATGTAATGATATATTACATTTATGTGTACAAACATAAGAAAAGAGCACTCAGTACATTCTGTAGAGTATAGGTTAAACAGGAAAATTGACAACAAAAAGACGGGTCTTACCTCAGATTACGGTCGATCTAGCTAAATAGGTTTACGGGTTCACGCACAGAAAGGATCCACCTTACGTTTAGTTCACTTACACACACTCCGAGTCCTCGCGCTGCTCTTGATGGCTCACCAGAGACTCACCAACTCGATTCCTTTTAACACGTCTTTGCACACGATCACATCTCGTAGATATCGTCTAAGTCCAGCACGTGTTGCTCACCAACTGCCCCCCTTACGTGAAGAACACCGGAACCAGCCGCTTGCTCGCGTCATTTCCATCGCCCACTTGTCCCCCTTGCCATCCCGCTCTCCCATGGCTCTCACTTATATCACATAGCGTTTATATTTATAATTAAACAGTCAATGATTCAATACTGCTTTACTTAAAGTTTCACACACTTGCACGTAAAGTGTGTCTGTCATCTTCCTGACATGTTTCATGAATGAAGAATCATCTGCAAGTCTCTGGTAAAGCTGCTCCTTATTGGTTGTTTGTAAGGTTGGTTCTTATTGGTCACCGCTAGGTCACAAGAGTGAAGATGCTGTTGACCCTGCTAAATTTTAATGGAGATTACTGCTGATACTGGCTACCAAGTTTCTAATTATAGCTGGGGAGGGGGTGTAAGTTTTGTGGATGTATACAGTCTCCTTGTTTAGCTTCCTGTATGAGTAGTGCTTATCTGTGTCTTAAGATTTAATGTAATATTTAGAAAATTAGATATCGTTAGGTTGGTACTAATCGTTTCTCTGATAGTTCCCATTTGTTTCACAATAGTGGAAGTGTTGACTCAAGATGTTCATTCACTGAAAGGATTCCTCAAAGAATACTGCAATATCATTCAGTAGTGAGAACAATGATGCACTGGTCACCACAACACTTGTAGCTTCGGTCACTATGAGATTTAACACATGTCCATGACACCAAACATGGATCTGAAGTGGAGCTTCCTTTTGATTACAGAGTGCCAAAACCTTTGTAACACCCCCTTGCTTGTTCACTGCACCATTAGTTGTAACACCCCCCCCTGCTTGTTCACTGCATCATTAGTTGTACCCCCCCCCCGCTTGTTCACTGCACCATTAGTTGTAACCCCCCCCCCTGCTTGTTCACTGCATCATTAGTTGTACCCCCCCCCCATGCTTGTTCACTGCACCATTAGTTGTAACACCCCCCTGCTTGTTCACTGCACCATTAGTTGTAACACCCCCCTGCTTGTTCACTGCACCATTAGTTGTAACCCCCCTGCTTGTTCACTGCACCATTAGTTGTCCCCCCC
>JAOPJM010001042.1:3005090-3015883 GCA_027124095.1 Muusoctopus leioderma | reverse complement strand
AAAGTACCAGTCAAGTACTGGGGATTGTTGGCCTTGTGCCTAAATTAGAAACAATTATTATTATTATTATCATTATTGACTGCTGACCTATTCAGACGTGGTTTTCATATTACTCTTCATGGCTCTAAATTTCACCCAGTTTAAACTGCCTGAAAGAATAAGTTTTTGAATTTATTTTCATACAAGGTGTCTTGGAACATTTTGGAAGTCTGCCCATACAGGGTTAAGATGAAAAAAAGGTCTGCTTATAGACCAATTTTCTTTTCTTCTTATTTTGTCTACTTACAAGCACAATATAGTGACGTGGAACACTCACCAAAACAAACATATTAAAGGGGAACATAATGCCACAGAATTTAAACACACACAAAAAACAAAACTAACAAGACCATTCTGCAGCAACATGCTTACACTTTGGAAAAAAGTAGAGACATTTCTGTGGACAGTATCCCTGATGAAAGCAGTTCTAGTAATACATTTGGCAAAACAACAACAACAGCACACACACACACACACACACACACACACTCTCTCTCTCTCTCTCTCTCTCACACACACAAATTTTGCCAAATGAAAATAATTCTGCATGTTGGTGGGCTAGCAATTTAAGTGGATAAACAGCCTATCCTTTACAAGTGCAACTTGTAACAGATGAATGTTAGATATGAAGCACGTGGCTGAACAAAAAACAGCATGGCAGGACGATGTAATGAAAACAAACATGCTTTTACCCGAAGCAATCAAATTCAAGAAAGCAGGAAGGTGACCTATTTGTACATAACGTTGACCCTTGGTTCATAAGTTTCATGGTACAATATGGGCTGGTGGTTGGTACTGACATGACCTTTGACAATATGTGGTCAGGTGGGGGTCTCTATGGACATGCAATCCTGATGACCCCTGAAAGCCACAAAACAATTCCAGAGCTGTGCCCCTTAGTGAGTGTAGAGAGAATTGCTTTAAGACTGGTTGTGCTGGGCAGAAAGCCCAGGTACTACACATGTAGAAATAAAGCTTATTTAAGGGCTGAAGAGCTGAAAGGAAAAGAACAGTAGAGACAGCAACAGCAATGGCAGGCCACAAAGACTGCTGTTCTCATGGCACCACCAGTTGTAGCTCTGGAAATGTTGGAAGAACGATTGAATGTTAAGGATCTACGAGACCATTTAGGGACAAATTCAGTGCAGATCGGCAAGGAAATGTGCCCTGCTTACGGGGACCATGCAAAAGATAGGATATTAATAAAAACTGACAAATAATTCTATGATGAACTTTACATAAACAATTACCAGAACGTGGGCCTTTTCTTGGTTGCTCTGGCCCCCAATTACTCATGGGATGAGCAATGGACTACAAGTCTAGAAAAGAGATGTCAGAGGGAGGTGATCAGAGTTGTAGAGAGCCCTGATGTGGCCCAGGGGGAGGTTTCTCATCCATTCCATGCTTGGGTGAGTTACCCCGTTTTCTTTAAATTATATCCCTTTTTTAATTATATATCTATTTTACATATTTATTTAATTATTTTGTGTTATTATTGTGTGCAATATATAACATTTTGAGCATGTCCTTATATGTTGTAAATGACTTTCCCCTATCCCTTTGTTTTTATTAAATTTTCTCTGTATCCTCACACATTTTTCTAATATTTTTGTAATTTGTTTGCCCTGGTGGCAAATAAATGAAATTGCAGCAAATTGGCAGAGTTGTTAGCACATTGGACAGAATGCATTGCAGTATTCATTCCAGCTCACTGCGCTCTGAGTTCAAATCCCGCCGAGGTTAACTTTGCCTAAAATAAAGTACCAGTCAAGTACTGGGGTTTGTTGGCCTTGTGCCTAAATAAGAAACAATTATTATCGAGGACAAAATTGGCAGAATTGGGAATACAATGGACAAAATGCCTTACTGTATTGGAAGCACTGGGGTTGACTTACCCCACCAAAATGTGTGGCCCTGTGATTAAGTAAGAAACCATTATTATGATTATAGCTACTGTCAGGGTGGGTGGGGGTTAATGGTAGAAATTGTAGAACAACAGACTAAATATTGAACAGTGTTACGACCCCTTTACATTCAACTACTGCGACAGTTGACTTTGTCTTTCATCTTTCTAGTCAAGTACTTGAAATGATCAACTGTAACCCCATCCCAAATGTATAGAGTTGAACCTTTACTAGACAACAGATATATGATTCAAGTCTTGACAGTGGGTCTGTTTCCCTTTCTGTCTCAGATTGTTTAATATAATGTCTAATAATAACAATAAAAACAACAGCACTGGTAGCCACAAAAAGCAAAAACGTCAAACAAAAATAATAGGTGCAGGCTTGGCTGTGTGGTTAAGAAGTTTGCTTTGCAACCATGTGGTTTTAGGTTTGATCCCATAACAAGGTACATTGGGCAAGCGTTTTCTACTCTAGCCTCGGGTTGACCAATACCTTGTCAGTGAAATTTGGTATACAGAAACTGCGCAGAAGCCCGTTGTATATATATATATATATATATATATATATATATATGTAAACCTACGATAGTAGACATGTAAACATGTCATATTTACTTATTTCTCTGTAGATTGAGAAAATGATGAACAGCTTTAATTGATTTTCGACCCTTATTGCGGTCTCATCAGAGGTGTCTACATCAAATGACCAATCCCAGAGAAATACGTAGCTAATCTCTTTATATACATATCAAATCTAGTAGCTTCAGTGAACTGGAAATATTAAATTGCATATTATAAATGTTTAACACTTTACTTAATATCAGCGGCGCGTGCGCGTGTGTGTGTGTGTGTGTGTGTGTGTGTGTGTGTGTGTGTGTGTGTGAGTCCATATCTGTGTTTATGTTGTGTGCCTTAATGTCCCATAACTTAGCTGTTCAGACAAATAGAGAGTGATAAAGTAAGTAACCAATCTGAAAGACATACTGAGGTTGATATGATTGACTAAGACTAAAACCCTTGAAGGCAGTGCCCCAGCATGGCCACTGTCCAATGATTGAAACCATTAAAAGAATGGTAAAAGAATAATAAATTGTTGCAGCAGCAACAATAACAACAACAACAACAACAGCTACTACTACAACAACAAAAACAACATCAATAACTACAACAGCTACAACAACAACATAATTTGTAAACATTAAGAAACAATATTACTACCATGAGAAACAAGTATAATAAATGCAATTACCATAATCATTAGACTCATTATCAGCCTCATCACCAGCTTCCTCTTCATCATCTTCATCATCATCATCATCATCATTGTCATCATAGTCAGCATTATCATCATTGTCATCATTGCCATCATCATCATCATCATCGTCATCATCATCACAATCATCATCATCATCACCATCATCTTCATCATCATCATCATCATCACCAGCGTCCTCTTTATCATCACCACATTCATCATCACCATCATCATCATCAACAACATTGTTATTGTTAAGCTGTCGAGCTCCAGATAGCTAATTTAAACGATACATAGTGTCTAGTTCATGATTTTCACTTTATAAACAGCCACATTCAATTTTGCCTTTCATCCCTCTATTGTTGTTAAAGTATGTACCAGTCATATATTTGGGATATTTAATCCACTATACTTCAATTCCAACAAACTGTGGCATTGTGGTAATCTGGAGAAAAGAATCATTATTATTTATCAATTTAATTATCTATTTATTTATTTATTTATTTACATATACATTTGTGTCAGAAGCCTTTCAATTCTTGTGCATTGTTATGTATTGTATTGATCTCTGTTGGCCTTGTGGCAAATAACTACATCAACATTTGGAAGTCAAAGAAAGGAATTTTAGATAAACAGATTCCCAGAGTATGTAAATATAAAATTATGTAAAATGACATCGACATGAATATAAAGAAATAAAGCAAGAAAAATTACATCAACAGAAGCAGCAACAACTACAACTACAACAACACTAACAGAAGCTGCAGCAACACAAACAAAAGTGTGTGTACATGTATATCTATATATATACATACACACACACACACACATATATATATATATATACATATACATTCATTTACACACACACACACACACACACATATATATACATATATACATACACACATATCTATCTCTCTATCTATCAATGTATGTATGTATGTATGTATGTATGTATGTATGTATGTATGTATGTATGTATGTATGTATGCACACATACACACACACACACACATGCACATAAATGCATATGATGATATCATTAGTGATGGTGTAGGCAATATTGGTAACAGTTTGGGCAGTGGTGGGGACAAGGTTGAAACACCTGCTGTTCAACAAGATACCTCACTCACCCCTGCCCCCTAGCAAAACCATTATTAAGAAGTAGAGAGAAGTAGAGAGAGAGGGGCCGGGCCGTTGGTGTCAATGATGCTGATGAAGAATAATGAGAATGTGGGGTGGTGTGGTGTTGATGTGGTTTACTCTGCCCTCTTTAGCAATTAGTGCGTACTTTTCGTCTCGTGGCTCCTGTTTGTGTTTCCTTCCAAGCATGACATGACATGTCAGGTTCAACATCACATAAAGACATGCCATGTACAAGATGAAATTTCACTCATCATCAGCTACTTTTCAGGGCAAGTGTAGGGGTTGACGGTGCTGGTAAGGTTGATGCCTGGGTGTGTGTATATCTGACTGTCTGACAGAAGGGAACAACGAAGGCAAACAGTAAGAGAGGAAAAACAACTGTTTTTAGGGTCTGGAGTCTCGGTACTTTCAAGGGAAACATTTTTAAGCTGATTATCTGGTATATCTTTTGGTTGGTTCACTAGTGGTTAGTCAGGGGAGTGGCTAGGGGTGCTAATGGTGTTATTAGTGATGATAGTAATGGTGTTGTTTAGCCCAGGTCAGCCCTGACTGAAGTAAACCTGTAATCAAAAGTTTTCCAATCTTGACCAACCTGACGTTTTTTTATTTTTTTCCAGACATAGAGTAACTATTAGTCCCATGTGTTTTACCGTAAGATGGTAGGATGTTATTTGAGGGAGATTTCGGTGCTATTTCTACCAGATCAAGCAACCATGTAAAAGCTTCCCCACCTTATTAGCTTGTTAGTGATCATGTTGTTGTTATGTTTTAGCCCCAGGTCAAACGTGATTCAACAGACCTATATAATCAAAGACATTCCAGCCATGACCATTCCATCTTATTTTGGTGGTGGTGATGTTAGTGGTGGTGGTCATGATAGTGGCTCTTTTGGAATGGTTGTTGTTGTTGCTGAATAACTGCTGTCAGCCCAAATTTATTTACCACAGACATGGCTGATCAAATATCTAGGATCAATCTACATGTCCAGTACCATGGATATATAGATATAATATGGCTCAAACATTGTCATTCTAGCCAAGGTCATCCTATCTTATTGTAAGGGATGATGTCCTAAACTTTCAGGGCTTAAATTATGTGTTCTTCATTTTAGACTTGGTTGCTACTTTGAGTGAGTTAAATGACTTCTTAGACACTTCCTCAATAATTCATATTAATGGTGACATTGTTGATAGTGTTGTTGTTGTTGTTGTTGTTGTTCAGCTCCAGGTCAGCCCTGATCAAGCAGACTCATAATGAAAGGCATTCCAGCCAGAATCATCATGTCTATTTAGGGAGTATTTAGGAATATATTATCCAATGTGTCCACTTTTTCAAGACAGTAGGGTGTGATCTGAGGGAGATTTGGCTGCAATTTCTAGCAGGTCGAGTGACCACATAGAAGCTCCCTCATTGATAGTGTTGTTGTTGTAGCTGTTGTTGTGGTTACCCAGTAGTGTTGATCAGTTCTGATCAATCCACTATAGAGTTAGAAAAGAGAAACTGGCATTAGTTTGTCTTTTGTTTTCTTTACCAACTTGTGGAGCACTCAAGATAACTTTGATTCTCTTTTAGCTTCCAATTCCAAAGATCTCCTGACAATAAAAATTTTCTCATTAATCTTTTAATCTGCAAAGATAAACAACCACCACCTTTTCCCTTACCAACCTCCAAACACTACTTTCAGTAAATTCTTTGAACTTATCTTTATCAATAAAAGTATTCTAGAATAAATAAATAAATAAAATACACACAGTGCTAACAGAAACAACAGTAACAACATCAATACAACTGTTCTTTATGAACATCTTGGATCATTGTTGAAATCGTCAGTTTCCTAGTTATGCTACAATTGACACATTGTATTCAAATTAGACAATCCTGTCTGTAATTGAGAAAGTCTACCAGAAAATTTCCTTCGTCTAACTGTCAGTTATTGATCTTTCGAACAAATCTTCAACATAATACTGTTTCCATAACACAGCCATGAAATCTTGTTAACGGAATATGTTCAGAACAACCAACAACCTAACTCCTTTATTTAAGAAATCCTGTTTATTCCTTGCCTACGTTTTACAAATGGATCTCTGCTTGACAAGATGAAAAGGAATTGCATTAGGAAGAATAATGTCCAAAGCCTGAGACATATTTTATGTTGTTATGTTATTATTGTTGAGTCTCCCTAGTTAAATCTACTCAAGCCAATAGAAGTGGCCGATCAAAACAAGGTAAGGAAATTTATAGATATGCTATGTTTCAGTTTAGTGTGGGATCACGTGTATACACTCTTCATCACGTGTATACACTCTTCATCACGTGTATACACTCTTCATCACGTGTATACACTCTTCATACAGTGGGTATTTGTTGATTGGAAGTTACAGTGTACTACTGAGACCATGATATGTGGAATATAGTGTGTTGTCCCTGGGCATGTTGATTTTGTTTTACTGTCTAGCCTGTGACTGAAGTCTCTTGTGGTGGAAGAAGAGCTGAGATGGGCAAAGTGGTCAAGGCATGGCAGCCTTGATACTCAAAGACTTATCAAAGATTGTTAACAACGCAAACAAGAGTTTGAACCTAGATTTGTAGTGACATTACAGTTATTTGTGTGCATATGTATGTGTGTGTGTGTGTGTGTGCATGCATGCGCATGTGTGCATGTATGTGTGTGTGTGTGCATGTGCGTGTGCATGTGTGTGTGTGTGTGAGAGTGTGTATGCATGCTACATATTTGTTTCAATAAAATGAATAGTACGGTGTGTTGTTGATGTTTGTGTGGGGTTACAAGCAAGGTCACCACCAAAGTTTTGTTTGATTACATCTGAAACTTTTATCTGTTGTTTTAATGTTTTGTTCTTTCAATGTAAAACTATTGAAATGTTGAAATGCTGGGGTCCCTACAGCATTACTGGGGTGGCAGAGTTTAGTAAGATTATAGAGAACATTCCCTTAGTCAACCTGATC
Source organism: Muusoctopus leioderma (assembly GCA_027124095.1). NCBI lineage: Eukaryota > Metazoa > Mollusca > Cephalopoda > Octopoda > Octopodidae > Muusoctopus > Muusoctopus leioderma. The sequence continues at coordinate 3,008,570 of JAOPJM010001042.1, read as the reverse complement.
TTTCCACCTCACTACACACACTGGCAATTGTTTTTTTATTGATTTGAGTGTGTGTGTGGGTGTGTGTGTGCATATGTGTGTGTGTGTGTGTGTGTGTGTGTGTGTGTGTGTGTGTGTGTGTGTGCGCACGTGTGTGTGCGCGCGCGTGTGTGTGTGTATTTAATGTTTTTTTTAGTCTGTGAAAGTAGGGCATTACGCATGAACTTTCCAGAACCACCATTAACAGTGTAATAAGGATAGATGGAAAAGTTTAGCATTAATTTGGATTGCTGCAAATACAATATTTAAAGAATATGCATATCGTCATCACCATCACAATCATCATCATCGTCGTCATCATCATCATCGTCATCATCATCATCATCATCATCATTTTTCTCCGTGCTGGCATGGGTTGGACCAGTCAATTTCAGCATAGCATATCTCCACTTGTAGTGGTCCTTCGTCATCTCCTTTCTGAGGATTAGCATCCTGTAATCAGCCCTTGCCACTTCTCAAAACTTACAACATTTCAAACTATGTGTATATCTATTATATGTGTGTATATAGTATTTGTACAGAGATTATTGTAAAACTGGGTGTGGCTAATCCAGTTTGAGCTGTTGTAGGTTGGTGTCTGTATAGAAAAGATGAGAATTTGGTAAGTTCTGGAAGGACAAAGTTCAAGAGAATAGAGATTACACAAGGTATTTAGGGTCTAGGAGGTAAAACATAGTGGAAGTGTGATAAAAAGCAGAGAGTATATTACATCGGTTGAATTTAGGTGGCAGTGGAACATAAAATATCACTAGCAGTGATAAATAAATCTTGCTGGCTCAGTCAACCCAGATATAGATAGGTGCTGTGAGTTGGATCACTCACTGCTACAGGGAACAGGGGCACTGCATAATTAACAAATATTTGTAAACTTAGTTTTGAGATGGCCTAGTGGTTAGGATGTTGGACTCACAATTGTAAGGTTGTGGGTTCAATTCCTGGACCAGGTGGCGTGTTGAGCCCTTGAGCCAGGCACTTCGTTTCTGTTACTCCAGTCCACTCAGCTGAAAATGAGTAGTCACCAGAAATTTCGGTGACACTTATGTCAGAAGTTGCGAGTGACAGGTAGTATTCAGCAATGGAAAAACTAATGGAAACGTAGTTTCCTTTGTTTGAATAAGAAGATCTGCTACAATCTTCCAATCAATCCATATCCACTTATCAACCAAGCTGGTGTATGATAGAATTACTTACACCATGGCCTACTTTCAATCAGTTCTTTTTCCACTGTATCAAAGTGAACTCAATATGAATGAATATGTTTTAAAATTGATCACACAAATATCTTGTGGTCTAAGTGCTAAAACTGACCTCATACATTCCCTATAGTAACCTAGATAGTAAAATTGCTAATATCATCAAGTTGATTGTGTAGACTTAACTCCATGACTCAGATATGTGAGTTAGATCATTAAACAAGGGGCTACAATATGCAGTGTGTTATATTGTGGACCTCTATACTTCCATCCCTGTATAACGCAGTGGTCCTTTGTTCTAAGGACCACCACTTCAGTTCTCGTGAATAATGAATGAATTAGAGTTTTGTTTAAGACAATTGTGGATGATTGGAAAACTTACAAGAGCTGCCATTTTGTGTGTTGCTGATGTATTTACGTGATTGTAGATGTTTGGAGATCTTCAGCTCTAATGTGTACTCACACAAAACACTAAACACCCAAATCTCAATCCTCTTATTAACTGCATCAGTTTTTCATACATACCCCATTGTTCAAGTCCAAGAAACTCCCTAAAGGGCTTGTAGGAATAAGATCTGTTCTACAGTTAAACAAATGATTGTTTGTGTAGTGACCGTGAAAGGAAGAAAGATTGTAACATGACACTGGTGTTCAATCAACAACAAATGGTTTAATACTGAGAATAAATAATCAGAACAAAGGTGTATGTAAGGTGTATGTAAGGCAAATAATATTGAATACTGAGAATATCTTACAGAGTTGTAGCGAGTGCATGGTCAGGATTCTAGCACGGGCTTGTCGTGTTCACTGACCATAGTTCAAGCGGAGTGCACTCAATTCTCATTCATCAACCTGTCACATTGTTCCCCCCTTGCAGTTAATTAGAGTTCATTTTACATGACCTACTTTTGGCTAATCAGGGGAATTTTTCGGACACCATATAAAAGAGGATTTTTCCACTAGCCAGTTAGTGTCCTTTTCGCCTTCTGACTAACACACACTTTTCCAGCAGTTAGTCCTCTTTTCGACTTCAGACTAGCTCCGTCGTTTCCTCTTTTTCGACACCATCAAGCCAGAGAACGTCTGTACACAATTTCCAACAGACACTAACCAATTCAGTAGATAGGAGAGAAGACAGACAGACAGATAAGTACACGTCGCATCACAATCTTTGCATTTCCACCACTTCTATCACTAACAATCAAATTCCCTGTCGGACTGCTAGAATTTTCTGTATCTCTTTAAGCAACTTTTCTGTACATCTTTAGGCAACTTTTCTGTATCTCTTTAAGCAACACGTTTGTTTATAGCAACTCTAGCTAACAACGGGTTACGTGATAACTGCAGTACACATATACGCATATGTACATGCACAAGCAGTTATGCATGCTACAAACACACACAAACTATTGTACACGTTATGCTAATATACATTAAAATAGTTGCTATACACACCCATACACTATGTAAACACATTTGTTGACTAACAAATGCTTAGCAAACTTTCTAACGGCACAGTTCACTATCTCTGTCTGTGTTGCATATTCTGTCAATACTTACTCTTGACTGTAGAGTCAAGATAACATATTATTAGTGTGAAATAAAAAATATTGCATTATAAAAAAGATTCTTTTCTTACTATCTGTTTCACATAGTTTTACTCCTGTATACATATACATATACAAATAACAACAAACAATACCCTACTCCTTTTCTACGCTAAAGAGTATAAACAGTAATAACATGCATGAACAATATTAAACAGGCAGTCAGATTACCTACAGTTATACAGTATAGGAACATGTATGAAAAACAGATCTATGTGAAGTTAGTGTTCATGTTTTTGAATGCTAGAATAGCCGTGAATGTGTGTGTTCATGTCCACAGATGCTAGAAATAGCAGCAAAAGTTTGTGTTCATATCGAACCATAGAATGTCCAAATTCACTGATACTGGGATGCTAGCATTCTCTCTTTGATTGAAAAGTCTCTTGATTATGAATGCAGAATCTCTGTTGAAACTTGTTACGAATGCAGAATCTGTTGAAGATTGTTACCATTGCAGAATCTGTTGAAGCTGATCTCAGCATGTGATCGAAGCAAGTGAGAGAGAGATGCAAATGCAGAATCTCTATTGAATCTTATTTCAGGCTGTGGTCAAAGCGAGTGAGAGATGCGAGAGAGAGAGAGAGAGAGAGAGAGAGAGAGAGAGAGAGAGAGAGAGAGAGAGAGAGAGAGAGAGAGAGAGA
>JAOPJM010001042.1:2973616-2988981 GCA_027124095.1 Muusoctopus leioderma | reverse complement strand
CTTTCTGGCGCTACTACTTATAGATGTTTTTATGAATATCAATTTTTGACCAAACTTCCGACTCTGGGCCCACTGTGCTTCATAATGCTGTGAAGGCTGCTTGCAGTATGGCACTATACTGCGAAGGGTGCTCATAGCATGGTAGTAGGAGGGAGGGCTTAAAGTAGACTGGTGGGTTTGTTTAGAGTGTCTGAATTCCTAGATTGATCACACTTCTAGTACTAATGTGCTGTCATGTGTCTCTCTGGTGTAGGTAGTATAGGGTATTTAACTACCAACTGTTTGGGACTCTCATGGGACTGTTGCAGTTTGGAGTAGCCATCATGGCTACTCAAGCTGAATACAAAGTCTGCCACAACAGAGATATTGCATATTATTTTGCTAAATTTCTAAAAAATTTAAGAACTAAATCTTTACATATTTTCTCAATAAATATATGAAATAAAGCTTATTTAGCTTAGCTTTCATCATGTACAACTCCAATGCTTGCCATTACAGTGACTTTTTTAATCAACTCATGCTAATTGGGCTGAATACAAAGTCTGTTGCCACAGAGACATTGCATATTATTTCATAGTATAACTAAATATCTACAAATTTCAGAACTACATCTTGACATATTTTCTAAATATTTACAAAACAAATGGAATGTGGATTTGAAAAAAAGAGTTGTTTGTTAAAAGATATTTCTGATATGGATGGATTGATCTCCAATACCATGTATCTAGTTGGTTCAATCCTTTGTTAATTCTCACGTGTATTCTGAGTTCTCTCAGGTTGTATCTAACTACCTCACTCCATGTATTCTTTAGCTTAACACTGACCAAACTATCAGTCAACCTCAGTTATTTTAACCCAACAGTAATTCTCACCATATAATTAATTCTTTTTCTAACTGAAGTAACCAGCTCATATTTTACATTTAACTCTTGATACCAACTCGCCTAAAACCGCCCTGGTTCTATGATAAAAACCATTTGTTTTTGAAGTGTTCATATTTAAGTATAAACATTCCATTATGATTTCATGTAAGAACTTTTTGTTAAGTTATGTTCCAAGCACGAACTTAATAACAAAAAAGTTAGTTATTTTACTAAACACCTCCAAATTCTTGATTATTTTCAAAATTATTTGAAAATCATAGACAGTGTATTTCATTAGACATATGGTAACGAAAGGGTTAAAGCAAAGTAAACATAGTAAATACAAAGTGACATGTTTCCATAAGTTTGTGGTTTTACTAATATAAAAGAACTATTACATAAACTGTTAGGTGATAAAAGCTAAGCGACAGGCATGGAAAGACTGGAAGAAGGTGGGAAGCAAAGAGAAATATCAAGTAGCTAGAAGAGAGGCTAGACGTCGGGTGTACTTGGCGAGGAGAGAAGTAGAAAATAAGAGGTTTGCCAATGTTTTGCGACATGAGAATCAGAAGCGTGAGGTATTCCGAATTGCTAGGCAGTGTGTAAGAGAGAATCGAGATGTTGTAGGGGAGACGTGTGAGCGGAATGATAAAGGCACACCCACTCTTATGGACACCGAAAAGAAAGAAGCAAGAACGAGGCATGGAAGTGCCACTACGAGAGGTTACTGAATGAGGAGAATGCATGGGAGAAAGAGGGCCTTCCCTTAAACCTAGAATCAAAAGGCCTCAAAGTAAACTTAGCAAAGACTAAAGTTTTAATAAGTAGGAAAGAAGATAAAACCCTGATACCATCAGGGAAATGGCCATGCTCAATATGCAGGAAAGGAGTAGGTAGAGATTCCATACGGTGTACCCAGTGTAAACTATGGACACACAAGAGGTGTAGTGAGATCACAGGCAGGCTGAGAGAGAAGGTAGACTTTGTATGTGGCAGATGCACAGGAATAGTTAGTAGTAAGAATACGAGAGAAATAAACTCCCCCAAACACCAGAAAGGCTCTTTAGAAGTGGTCAATAGCTTTTGTTACCTAAGTAACCTAATTAGCAGTGGGGGTGGGTGTACTGAAAGTATAGTAGCCAGAGTAAGAATAGGGTGGAAAAGGTTTAGGGAGCTACTACCTCTGCTGGCAACAGTGAAAGGTAGATTGTATGATGCATGTGTACAAAGTGCAGTACTGCATGGTAGTGAGATATGAGCCATGAATGCAGAGGACTTGCAAAGTACTAGAACGAAACAAAGCCAGCATGCTTTGCTGGATGTGTAATGTGAATCTGCAGGAATGACAGAGCAGAAATGTGCTGAGAGAAAAAATGGGTATAAGAGGAATCCGATGTAGCATGTAAAAGAGAAGACTATGCTGGTACTGACATGTGATGCGTATGGGAGATGACAGCTGTATAAAGACATGCCAAGTGCTCAAAGTGGTTGGAACACAGGGAAGAGGGAAAGCTCGGAAGACATGGGACAAAGTGGTGATGGCTGACCTCAAGATGCTGGGCCTTACCAAGGAGATGACAGAAGACTGCAACGATTGGCGGTATGCAGTGCTGGAGAAGACACATAAGTATGGTAAAACAAAACAATATGATGTGGGTGCAGAGGCCAGGTTGCATAATGTATCATATAACAACATTAGGCTCCTGTTTGCTCTCTACCTGTTACCCTTCTTCCCCTTTCACCCTGCATCTCCAATAACATTCATTCTAACATTGCTATCACCCTCACTTCCTGCATCTCCAATAACATGCCCTCTAACACTGCTATCACCTCCCTTCCACCCTGCATCTGCAATATCACTCACTCACCACCCATCCTCTCCCCTTCCGTCCCACCCCATTCCTTCTACTCACCCTCCTTTGGTGGCTGGTTCACACTCGATTTACCACAGAGTATACTCCTTACCCTCCCACATATCCGCCACCTGTGTCACCAAGGACAGAGTTTCAGCGGCTCTTCCACCCTCACACATTTTCACTCCAGATCTTCCATCACCTTGATGCAGGTTGGATATGTCCATATTCATCTACCAGCCTCCACCTATACTCAAATACTTTGTAGAGGATATTTAGCACACTCACCTACGATCACCCACCTCAGCCACTCTCCATCACATGATCTCTCCTACCTTGGCACTTCCATGACATACCTATGCTGCTGCCAACCGTATAATCATATTATCTCCCTACCAACACCGATTTTGTAGCTACCACTATCTTTCCCACATTCTTACTCCACTACCAACATACATACTCTTTCTCTCACAATTTCTCGTCCACAGCGCACCTGTTCACTTTCTCAGGTCACGCTTACTCTCATTGTACAGAGACTATGTATAGTAGAGAGAACTCTTTGGCCTGCAGGGGACCAAGGCATCCTCTTTTAGTGCTGGAGCCAGAATAAAATGCATCCCCGTGTACTCTATAAAATGGTTGGCAGCTGAATGGAGACTACAAAGGGTAGAGTGGACCCTCTCGTCTTGTCATGGACATAACAATCTCTCTAGTGTTGGTTCAACAATAAAATGCACCCAGTACACTCTGTAAAGTGGTTGGCAATCGAACGGAGAAAATATAGGGTAGAGAGGGCTCTAGTTGTGTTGTGAACATGACAACCTCTCTAGTGTTTGAGCCACGATAAACGCACCCAGTATACACTGTAAAGTGGTTGGTGATAGGAAGGGCATCCAGCCGTAGAAACCAAGCCAAATGAAACATACGAGTGAGGCGTAAATCAAACATAAATCATAAAAGAAAATTGATTAGATTTTTATTTGATAAATAAAAAGTTATGAGAGAAAAAAGGCCAGAAAGTATAAAGAAACTAGTTTCATGACAAATAGAGATTACAAAGTTGTGTGTTTAATAACAAGAAAGAAACTAAAGTTTCTCTGTAGATGGAGACAAACACTTACCAAGTTTATTTACCACATGCTTTCCTAAAAAACCAGTAGCTCCAAACACTGTTGCAACAATTCCACTAAATGATGAACGTCCACCACGCCCTCGTTTAATTGCAGTCAATGAACCAGAACTGGCATTTCTTTTATTAACATATACACAGCCAAACACTGGAGGGATATGCTGTCCTGAAATTGAAAAGGAATAATTTTTAAAAAATTGATAACGGCATGTTTTGGGAGGATTTAATACATTGATTGTACCACAGACCCCAGGATTTTGAAAGGTCTGTCTACTCAACAAGCTCACGGACCCCCAGTGCTACTTTTGAAGAGAAATCATTATCTGCCTATAAGAAGGCTCACCTGTATCTTTATCACCCTTTCACACCACTAGAGCAAAACTTCTTTCGTAAACTGTTGAACTTCTATCAGTGCACATCTGAGAGCATCCTAACCCATTGCATTGGTTGATTATGGCAACTACTTGATGTCAGACTGGAAAGGACATCAGTGGGTGGTGAAAAGTGCTTTAAATAAATTGTCATTCCACTCCCGTTCATGTCTGCTATCTTAGGACATCACTTAACATCAGCTCAGACAGTTGTTACCTCAATTATAGATAAATTAAAACTAATATTACTCATTGACTAATATTGTGTTCTTCATTGCACATTTTTAATGTTCCCTGCATTAAATACGTGAACACTAACTTACCCATTGATTTTCGTGCTGATGACATCTCTAAGTAATTTATTCTCTAAACAATTCTACTTTCTTACACCAACCAATGTATAATCATGTACATTTACTTAGTGATTCTTTCATCACTATTTTGGCATGTATGGTGAGAGCTGTATTTTGCTGATGAGGTTAGAATAATTCTGAAACATGACCAGAATTGTCTCCCGTACTTGCGTGAAAAATGAAAATAATATTAATGATTAATAAATCTTTTCCTTACCAGATATTTATTTCTTGTTAGCTCTTTAATGCTCCCTGCATTAAATATGTTAACACTAACTTATCTATAAACTGTTCCCTTTGCTGTCATCTGGTAGGTGATACAGATGCACTTGAGCCCAGACAATCAAGTTCAAGGACAGTTTATTCCCGTTGTTGTAATCTTTTGCTATCATATGTGTACTGTGATATATTACTAAGTTTCATAAAGATATTTTGTTATTTTGTATTACCATTGCATGTACTCTTGTACATAAAAAATCAGTATTGCAACATGGGGCTATAATGAAATTTTCATTGTAAATACAATGACAATAAACTTGAATTATTTTAATTTGAATTGAAGGAAGTTTGTTACTGCCCTAATAATCATCTCTTTAACAGCAAGGAATTATATTTTTTAACCCTGCAACTGTAAGTTGATCCAGTGTTTTGTTGTTAGCTTGCAGTGGTGTGTGGTGCTCTAAGAACTTCACACCAGTTGATATAGGATATTTTGTGAGTACTTTTAAAACCAGTGATTTTAAGAAAGAGGAATACATCCAACCTATTATAGCTTGGGAAAAAAACCACATTAAACCATTCCTCATGTTAGTTTTAGGAACTTCAAACAATTTTCCTTATACCCTAGTCATGCCAGCTTATAAAGATTAAAATGACAACTGTCGTTTTTTTTATTCTTTATTAATTTTTTTATTGCAGTGTTCTGTGTTGACTTTCAGGAAGTGAAAAAAATAAAGGCTACCAAGAATGTCGTATATGTTACCTCATCTTCACAATGGCTGGCAAGTGGACCAGGCCATTCTCTCAGAGGAGGACCGTGTTGTTGTCATCCGGTTTGGTCACGATTGGGATCCCACCTGCATGGTTATGGATGAAGTACTTTATAAATGTGCTGAAAAAATCAAAAACTTTGTTGTGATCTATCTTGTGGACATTACTGAAGTTCCAGACTTCAACAAGATGTACGAGTTGTACGACCCTTGCACTGTCATGTTTTTCTATCGTAACAAACATATCATGATTGATTTAGGAACTGGTAACAACAATAAAATCAATTGGGCCCTAGAAGACTGTCAGGAGTTCATTGATATCGTTGAGACTGTGTATAGGGGGGCAAGAAAGGGACGTGGTCTTGTTGTCTCACCAAAGGATTATTCTACTAAATACCGTTATTAAAACAAGAGAAGTAATTCCTTGGTGCGTCTGGAACAAGAACCCCTTTCCATATTGTTCTCATTAAAATTATTTCACTGTACCCTTTCAGCTGGGTTTAACATTAATTGTACATAAAACATTGAAAGTTGTTTCTTTTCTTTTTTTCTTTCACACATTTGTCTGTTTTTATTTTATTCCCTACTAGTTTCAATTTCTCAATGTTCTGTTTATTTGATCAGGTTTGTTTATTTTTTTAAACTCATCGGATTGGTACTGATAGGCATATTTTTTATTGGTTTACATCTATTATTTCAAAATAGCATGGGTGTGACAGGTTTTATAAAATATATTTCTATATCATTAGACCAAGTATTTTTACAGCTAAATATATTAGAATTTTTAGGATGGGTTATTAGCTTCATATTTTATGTATCTTTGTCCTGCACTGTGTTTGGATTGTCTTCAGCTGACATATAAACATTTCTAGGGCTGGGCTAAAACTCAGAACTTTTATTTCTAATGCAGTGTTTCAATGTTCTAACTGTTATATCACACAGCCTATTTTATATATATAATGTATACATATGTCTGAATAGGTACCTGGTGAATAAACTGAGAAATGTAGTGTGGGACTATCACACATGAAAAAGGCATTTAATAATGAGACAAGGACAATTTTGTCCTTTTTCACTGAAGTATGTTGTACCTGTTGTCAGTTAGGCTGAATAAGACAAGAGCTTTATGCCCTATCTAGGGTTATGACATAATATAATATGACCTCAGAGTTGCTAGTCCTACTAATTCTTATATTTGTTCAGTAAATTCTAGTGCTATCGAAAGTGTACTTTGACATTATGTGAGTTTACATCATGATCAAAATTAATGCAAAATTCCAATCTGTCAGTTATTTGTTTTAAATGTCTGAAGGAATTGTGCCAAATATTGGCTATGAAGTTCAAATGTTGCTGCAAACATGTTATTATCATAGATAAGATACAATACACTGCTTTATAGGGGGAGTGGTCAATAGCAGGAACGAACATATTGCTCTGACAAAATGAAAATGTTCAAATTTCCAAAATCAATTCCATCCATAAATGGTATAAATAAAATTGAAATCTTTCGTAAAATAATGCCAGCGTGCATTATGTTTTTAAATCATTTCAAATTATTGTGCAAATCTTTTAAGATTCTACATATTTCATGTATACTCTGAATATTAGATTTAAGACTTTAACACAGTTTATAGAACAAAAGACATTTCCCCCGTTATCTCTCAGCATCCCTTTGTTAATGACTGTCAATTATAGCCACTTCTGAACCTGCCAGCAATATGCTTTAAATATCCACAATCGACGCAGGCCGAAATCACCTATCCAACCCATGCCAGCATGGAAAACAGGCGTAAAATGATGATGAGTTTATCAACAAAATTTTTCTATTAGATGAAGTTTAGTTGACAGGAAATTGAAATGAAACATTTTTTTAATAATTTGTTCATTAGAAAAAAAAGCTGTGTAGTGAGAGAAATTGTAGGGTATTGGACTAAAGACCTTATAGTATTTAGTTCTGTCCTGCTATGTCCTGAACTAAAGACCTTATAGTATTTAGTTCTGTCCTGCTATGTCCTCAACTCAAATCCTGCCAGGAATAACTCATTGATCCAGATGCATGAGAGGCAAAGAAATAGCAATTGTGAAACATTAATCAATTTAATTGCCTATATTCTTCTTCAAATGTGTAACTTTGTACCAGAAAGAAATTGGTATATTTTAAGTTTGGGGATCATTTACTAGTCTCTGCCTTTATCTTTGCATACATTAAGGGTACATTTATGGTGGTTTAAACAGTTTTACCAATACTAAAGGTTGGAAAATGTTCTAATTTATCGAAAATCCATGTGGACTTTCACCAAAAAAATGGTATTGTGCCTAGAATGAGTAAAAGTGGTGTAAAACCTGTTTATTATATGTGTGTGTAATATTTTTTATATCTACTAGTTTAACTTCACTACTTACTGTTTTGTAATTTGTAATATCAGGTCAACCCTTAGTGCGGTGTCAAAGTTATCTCCCTTGTATAATAGAACTCATTTTTTCATTGCATATTTTAATTATCAAAGGATAACTACATTGTCATCTACCCTTGTTGGTTTCTGAAATATGAATTATTCTGTCAGTGACGATGGCTATTTTATCATCCACTTCTGTAAAGATATAATTATGATTCCCAAAATATGGAACATTCTGTTAGTAACTATCATAGTATTCTCAGAATATTTTGTAATCCATTGATGTTTTTTTTATTCACCAGCTTTATGTAGAGTCATGGATAAGACAACCTAGCTAAATTTGTGAATGTTAAACCTACAGTTTTATAAGAAAATGTATAATGTTCACACCTTATATGCATTAGTGAAATGGTTGCAACAAAGAATCAAAACTAGATAGTAGACTTGGTTTGCCCACAGGAAAAAGATATTGCAAGTGATAGAAGTCAACAGTCTCAAGAGAAATGTTACTAAATATTTTTCATAATCTTTTGAGTGTTTATGTGACGTGGAAGGCAGCATGTCTGAATGGTTAAGAAGTACTCTTTGCGATCATGAGGTCCCAAGTTTGATCTCACTGCATGGCACCTTAGGCAAGTGTCTTTACCATAACCTCAAGTTGATCCCACCCTTTGGAAACTGTGGAACCCCGTTGGATGGATTGTACCAGTAATTCAAAAGTCCAGCCTTGTCACACTGTACCATGCTGATTCTGCCCAAGGATTACGTTAAGGGTACACATGTCTGTGGAATACTCTGCCACTTACACACTAATGAGCTAGCAGTTCAGTTTAATGAACAACTGAACACTCAATTTCTGGAATTCAGACGGAGTTCCATTTATTTATTTTGTTTGACAAAGACATATTGGGCAAGGAAGATTGTTCTAATTATCTCAGCCTAGCTGAAAATAAATATTACTAGCCATTTGTGGAGATGGTAGTATAAGTAAACTGATAGGAAGGTATCAGCTCCGAGAGAGTAAATCTTAAGCAGTATGGTCATATTAAAAAGGATATTTCAAGAAGTTCCAGTAGTGACTGGTAGAGATAAATCAAACCAGAAGATGGAGATCACAACTTCCTGTTAGTGCCTTGTTAAAAGACGAAATTAAACCAAAAGACAGTTCAAGAACAGTTTTAATTAATAGTGTCATTTAACTGGCAAAAGTTAAATGAAAAAACAACTTTGAAATATTTTATTTTTGAAACGGCAATTTTTGAAAATTTCAGTTTTATATAAATTATTTCAATTACAGAAAAATATACATACAATATCTTTGAAAAAAATTGTGAATAAAAAAAAATTTAACCATTTATATAAAAATATGTTGGGAATGATGAGAAATTGAAAGTGTTAACATCATCTGACAATGGTATTGACATGTAAGAGGAAACTATGGCAGTTGAGTATAACAAAGTTGGACTAACAACAAGCTAATTTCTAATGAAGGTCTTTTCATGGTGAGCTTAATGTTAATTTCTTACACAAAAGCCCTTAGATTTATAGTGCAACGGTTGTGTGGTTGTGTATTGTTCTTGCTTTTCTCAAGAATGTAAGTGTGCATTTGTGTATCGTAATATTTGAAATAAAAACAACCATTGGCCAATAGAATTGATGGGTTAAAATATTCTAAAATGTCCATATTTGTAGTCTCTGATTAGGGCAGCTATGAGAGAAGAAATTCTCCACGCAAGACGACATCACTAGATTAAATTAGCTAACAAGGAAGCCTCTACATGGTCGCTCAACCTGCAAGAAATAGAAACCAAATATCCCTAAAATCACACTCTACCGTCTTAAAACAATAACACACCAGATAATATGTTCCTAGATACAGTCTGAAAAATAAAAAAAGACAAGATGGTCACAGCTAGAATGCCTTTTAATTAGAGCTAACTTGGGGTTAAAATTTAATATGTAATTGTAAAAAGAGGGAACTAGATGCTAAATTTCAGATAGAGTTATACCTGATTATTTCATAAACTGTAAGGTAATAAAGGTACAGTACTTAAATTTGCTTTTTTTTAGAGGATGAGAAAAGAATTTCTTGGACAAGTATTTAAGAAAATCTAAACTATTCTGTTTTCCTATACCAACGGATATACATTTCTATTTATTTCACAGTTTTTGCACTATTTATGAGCACAGTATACTCATTTAAAAAAAAAAAAAATTTGTGTTCAAATTGTGCTTCTCCACTACATAGTTCCATGTTTGATCCCACTGCTTGGCACCTTGGGAAGGTGTCTTCTGCTATCACCTCAGGTTGACCAACAATTTGTGAGTGAAATTTGGTATATGGAAACTGCACGGAGCCCATCAAGTATATGTTTATATCAGCATGAATGAGGAGTGAACAAAACTACTTTGTGGTATTTAGTTCCAACAGACTTGTCCCTCGTTTTTGATGAGTTTATTAAAATAAATACCAGACAAAGTACTGGGGGTTGATGTAATCCATTAAAACCCTTGAAGCTGGTGCCCTAGCATGGCCACAGTGTAATGACCGATACCAATAAAAGAATGGTCGAATCTACCTTATTTTAATGTTAAGCACACTGCTTCATCACCCTCAGCACACCACTGCTATATCCTGTCTCTAATGTTACATTTTTTTGTTATCTCTAGCGAATTGCTTTCCTCTTAGTCTAACTCCAGCTGCCTAATTTAATGTCATATAGGAGGTGTGGGGCAATTTCTGCTGTAGATACCTAACTAACTTGAAATTGATAAGCAATTAGGTGCTCTGTGTTCAGTTCTTTACTAACACTATCATCCTTGCCACTTGATAGTAAACAACAACTGCCAAGCTCTAAAACTTCAAAAACATGAATTGCTATAACAGAAGTGTGTATGTGTGTGTGTCGAGGGGGAGAGAGGGTTAATGTTCCACAAAGTTGCATGAAAGGTTTCATTAGATAAAAAGAAATGATTATTTGGTCAGCTCACTAGGATCTGAGAGAGGGAGAGGAAAAACAAAACATATATATTCTCTTTTACTCTTTTACTTGTTTCAGTTATTGGACTATGGCCATGATGGGGCACCGCCTTGAAGGGTTTTAGTTGATCAGATCGACCCCAGTACTTATTTTTAAGGCCTGGTACTTATTCTATTGGTTTCTTAGCCGAACCACTAAGTTACGGGACATAAACAAACACACACACACATATATACATATATATATGACGGGCTTCTTCAGTTTCTGTCTACCAAATTCACTCACAAGGCATTGGTCGGCCCGAGGCTATAGTAGAAGACACTTGCCCTGGGTGCCATGCAGTGGGACTGAACCCAAAGCCACGTGGTTCCGAAGCGAACTCCTTAACCACACAGCCATGCCTGCGCCTATTGTTATATTTTAGTTTTTTTCTTTCTTTCACTTTGTTTCTTGATTATTATTTTTTAACCTTTTCATGTTCATAGTTCTAAAGACATACACTGCCTTTGAAAATAATGAAGAATTCGGTTGCATTTAGTAAACTAACTTTTACATTTATTTCTATATTAAACTGGTGTTTAGAACATAACTTAACAAAAAGTTCTGGCATAAAATTATGATGAACACTTTAAAACGGTGGGGGATTGTATCAAATAACCATGGGCAGTTTTGGTTGGATTGGTATCAAAAGGGTTAAGGTATTGTGTTGTGTGGTAAAGAATATACAATTTTCTACTTGTTTAGCTTCAATTAAATGTTCGGTAATTCCTATCTCGCATCAGTAATGTAGACATTGTGGATGGTACTGATAGTGATATTGCTTATATTCACTTTTGGTTTGTTTTATGAATTTATAAAATGATAAGGAGAAAGCAAAATAAATGAATAAATAATTAAAATAAGCAAATAAATATAATAAATACATAATATAAATAAAATAAAATAAATAAAATAAAATGAATTTATAAAATGATAAGGAGAAAGCAAAATAAATGAATAAATAATTTAAATAAATAAATAAATAAATAAATATAATAAATAAATATGATAAAATAAATAAATAAAGGCATGGCTGTGTGGTTAAGGAGTTCGCTTCACAACCACATGGTTTCGGGTTCACTCCCACTGCGTGGCACCTTGGGTAAATGTCTTCTACTATAGCCTCGAGCCGACCAATACCTTGTGAGTGAATTTGGTAGATGGAAACTGTAGAAGCCCGTTGTATATATATATATATATGTATATGTATATGTATGTGTGTCTGTCTGTGTGTTAGTGTTTGTTTATGTCCCGTAACTTAGTGGTTCGGCTTAGAGATCAATAAGATAAGTACCAAACTCAAAAGTACTGGGGTCGATCTGATTGACTTCAAGGCGGTGCCCCAGCATGGCCGCAATCCAATGGCTGAAACAAGTAAAAGAGTAATATAAACACGTCATATTTACTTATTTCTCTGGAGATAGAAAAAATGATGAACAGCCTTAGTTGATTTTTGACTCTTATTGGAGTCTCATCAGGTGTCAACATCAAATGACCCATGTATATAGATAGATAGATAGATATATGTATGTATATCTCCTCGAGAAAGCTGAAAAACTCTTGTCGGAAAGGCAGTAAACCAGTAATTGTGTCATTGGAAATTCTGTAATACATGATGCTATTGTTAGAAAATTGTGATATCAAATAAGAATAAATAAATGTATGAGTATGTCTGCATATATTCCTATATCCATATGTATAGCTCACTCCATACTCATATAATATACACACAATATATACATACATACATATATAATATACACACAATATATACATACATACATACATATATAATATACACACAATATATACATACATACATATATATATATATATAAATGGATCTCCGTCTGGATTCCAGACAATGAGTGTTCAGTTGTTCAATCAATTGAACTACCAACTCATTGAATTAGCATGCAAGCGGCTGAGTATTCCACAGACACATGTACCCATAACGTACTCAGCAGGCAGAATCAGCGTGACACAGTGTGACAAGGCTGGGCCTTTGAATTACATGTACAATCCATCCGACGGGCTTCTACACGGTTTCCGTCTACCCAAATTCACTCACAAGGGTTGGGTCGACCCAAAGCTGTGGTAAAGACACTTGCCCAAGATGCCACACAGTGGGATCAAACCTGGGACCTAGTGATTGCATCCAGCCATAGAAACCAAGCCAAATGAAATGTACAGACGAGATGTGGTCCCCTGACCCATCTAGGAAAGTGGTGACTTCAAATGTGAACAGACTCAGTCCGAAATCACCCATCCAACCCATGCCAGCATGGAGAATGGACATGAAGAGATGATGATGAGTATTATGGCGCCAAATTGGCAAACTGGCGATGAATTGGCAGTCGTTAGCACGTCGGACAGAATGTCTTGTGGTATTTGTTCCGGCTCTTTATGCTCTGAGTTCAAATCCCGCTGAGGTCAACTTTGCCGGTCATCCTTCCGGGGTCGATAAAATAAAGTACCAGTCAAATACTGGGGTCGATCTAATCGACTTACCCCTCTCCTAAATTTCTGGCCTTGTGCCAATATTAGAAAGAAATATTATTATTATTACTATCAATTGGAGTGGTAAAATTGGTAGAGCACTACACAAAACTACTTTTGCAGTAATCTAGTTATGTCCCTTTATCTTCGGAATTCGGATCCTACCTCCGTGCGTGGAGTCGACTTTACACCTTCCATTCTTACAGAGAGGTTGAAATTGATAAAATAAAGCAGCAGTCCAGTACTGCTGTAATTTGATTAAATTACCAACACCATCCTGCCCCTCCTCCATATTTCTACCATGTTAGATAGGAATAATTAATTATATATCTTATATTTGACAGTGTCAAGCAAATCGTTGCAATCGGAGAAGGTGCTGGTGCAAACATCCTTGCAAGACTTGCAGTAAGTATTTCCTTCTGTCTTACCTTCTTTCAATTTTTTATCCTTTCTTTCTTAAATTCTTTCTTTCTTCTTTCTTGTGTTTTTTTCTTCTTTCTTTCCTTTTCTTTGTCCTCTTTCTTTCTTACATTCTTTTTTTCTTTCCTTACATTCTTTCTTTCTTACATTCTTCTTTCTTTCCTTACATTCTTTCTTTCTTACATTCTTCTTTTCTTCTTTCTTTCCTTTCTTTTCCTTTGTTTCCTCTTTCCTTTCTTATTTCTTTTTCCTTTCTGTCTTTCTTTTCCTTCTTTCTCTAATCATTTTAAAGTTTGTTTTTGTTGTTGTGTTGTTGTTTAGCCCCAGGTCAATCCTAACTGAGCAGACCTATAACCAAAGGTGTTCCAGACATGACCATCCCCATCACTCTCTCGGGTAAGGACTACATTATCCAACGTGTCCCTCTCTTTTTGATAGGATGCAATTTGATGGAGATTTAGCTGCTATTTCTAGAGGCTCCCTCATTGGCTCAATTTAGGCAGAGTCTCTTTTGTCACCTTGCTGACATAGGTTTGGTAGTGTGGATGACTACATTAGTAAGGTACGAGAGAGGCAATCAGCACAGACAGAGGTCAGGTCAGCAGTTTATCGACCCCAAATGGATGAAAGGCAAAGTTGGCCTCGGCGGGGTTTGAACTCAGAGCCGGAACAAATACTGCAAGGCATTCTGTCCGACGAGCTAACGATTCAGCCAATCCACCACCCTCTGGAATAATTAAAATAATGTTAATTATTAAGCTAATGTTGCCTCACTTCATAGTTATTTCTAATTATCTTGTTAATGCTTACTACATCAAATGTGGTAACACTTACTTAAAGTATTGTGACCATGGCCAAGATATTTAACTCTTCACGACCGAGATCACCCTGCTTTATAATAGGTACCATGAGTGGTGTAGTCTACTATTGCATGCACTGTATAATACACTGTTAGCTCCACTGTAAAATTGACGTATATTTCATTGGCATTCGACAGTCTCGAGTGAACCGCCATTCTTGGTACTATCCTGGGCAAGTGTCGCCATGGGAAACTTGTTTGGCAGTGGGCTGATGACGTGAAACAGTGGATGGGTAACCAACGTATACAGGACCTACTGAAAACTGCCCAAAACCAATCACAGTGGCAAGCGCTTGTCAGAGAAGTCATCAAAGGTCGTTTGTCCACCTGATGGCGCTAGGAGAAGGAGCAGTGTTGATTTGTAATTTCCTTCTGTAGGAAAAACTAACTTCAGTGATAGACTCGCATCCTGTCCAAGGAGAGATTTAACCCTTTCGATACCAACCCGTGTGAAACCGCCCCTGATTCTATGATAAAAATCATTTTTTTTTTACATGTTCATATTTAAATCTTCCATTATAATTTTATGTAAGAATTTTTTATTAAGTTATGTACCAAACACCAACTTAATAACAAGAAAGTTAGTTATTTTACTAAATCCCTTCAAATTCTT
>JAOPJM010001042.1:2961093-2973516 GCA_027124095.1 Muusoctopus leioderma | reverse complement strand
CCACGCAGTGGGACTGAACCCGAAACCATGCGGTTGCGAAGCGAACTCCTTAACCACACAGCCATCTGCGCCTATTTGTATATGTAATTATATAATCAATATTAAAATTAATAACTAGATGAGCATGTATATATAATTATAGGAGATAGTATTTTAGAGTTGTACTTGTTTGGCAAATAACTTGATCTGAGACAGTGTGTTTGAAATTTAAACAATTACATCATGGAAGAGTCCTTTTAACCATTTAATAACACACAAACACTTTTATCTTCACTTCTGTTTATTTTTTAATACTACTGTCTATTATGAATTGTCCAAATGTTTCATTGCACATCTGCAACCAGGTTACCGACACAATTCCACTGTATTTGTTGAAAATCAGTTTCTGGCCAGATTTAATAAGACTCAGGAGTTTTCTTTCTTTCTCTTCTGTTTTTGGTTTTTGTTGTTGTTTGTTTGTTTTCTTAATTACCTTCCTCTTTAAGCATAGAAGTAATTCATGTCTTATACATGTCATCATCATCATCATCGTTTTTATGTCCGTGTTTCCATGCTAGCATGGGCTGGACGGAGATTTCTTGAGGCAGTATTTTACAGTTGGATGCCCTTCCTGTCACCAACCATACTGATTAAGTCTGATATATATAAAGTATTTATGTTTTGGTCAGTTGTCCTTTTCTGCATGAGTGACCCTACTCTTTTTGAACTTTAGACTTGTGATTCTAATGTTGCTTTCAGATTCAATTGCTTTTTGTTTTCCTGCTCTTCACCTCCTCCCTTCAATTTGCTATGTTTTATTTATTCATTTTCATTATTATTATTAATGGTAGTATTAGTATTTTATTTTTCTTATTGGGAGGGGGGTGAATTTTAAGAGAAATCGTTCACTATGTATTTATAAATTGTCTCAAGTATGTTTAAAATATCAAACTATAGTATAAGTCATTTATAGGTAAAGCATGTACAAATCATAACTTGATAGATAGATGATGATGCATCTATAATTATATAATCAGCATGATTGACACATGGTAAACAGGAAAGTACAGAATGATACAACCACTGAATAAATATAATTAGTATAAAACATATGAAACATAAATGCATTTGCATATAATTCTATACATAAGTATATATACTAATTAAGTAATCATATTAAAAGTTATACAGGAAAAAAAAAACAATAATTGATATTTAAAGAATACATAACACAAATATTTCAGTCAAAATAATGTTGGTTGTACCGGTGGTTAGTGCCAACAACAAACAACTGTCACAACAGACTCTGTCATTTCAGATACTGTTGTAAGCAACACTGTCACGATATACACTGTTGCAACCTACACTGTCACAACAGATATTATCAGAACATACATTTTCATAACAGACATTATCACAACATACACTGTTGCAACATTTACTGTTACAACAGATAATGTCACTACAGATATTGTCAAACAGACACTGTCACATCAGATAGTTACTACAGACACTGTCACTACAGACATTGTCATCACATCAGATAGTTAAAACAGACACTGTCACTACAGACACTATCACAACAGACAATGTTATAACAGACACTATCACAACAGACACTGTTACAACAGACACTGTCACAACAGACACTGTTACAACATACACTGTCACTACAGACACTGTTATAACAGACATTGTCACAACAGACACTGCCAAAATAGACATTGTTACAAGAGAAAATTTCCTAACAGATACTACAGACATTCTTACAACAGACAATGTCACAACAGACTGTCATAACAAACACTGTCACAAGAAACACAACAGGCCTATCACAGGAGATACTGTTAGATTTGTTACATCTTCAGCAGCTGATATTAAAAAAAAAGATGCCTTTGCTTACTTCCCCTCTTGGTCCCTGTTTGTAAAGTTCAGGATTATCTGACAGTGTTTCAGCAGATAAATCCTTGTCTAGAATACCATTAAGAATTGGTGGAAGCGATGTAAACAGGACGTGTTCTATCATTAGAAATATACTACCAAGTTGCATGGAACCAGAATAACCACTGAAGATCTGGAACCAGAAGAGAACAAATGTTGAAATCTGTGAAAGAAAAAAAGTGTATGAACTTTAGAAATATGATCATGTTTAATTTATTTATAGTCATTATCTTCACATAACCAATCACATAGAATTCCCTAAATTTAGTAAACTGCTGATAAATGGAGCAGAAAATGAGAATAGAGTGGAAATAGTGCAGAAATATATTAATAGCACACCTGAATATATATATCTGCCTAGGAGGACGAAGTTTGGAAGAGATATGGTAACTGTTCTAAACAACATGTCCATAAATCTATGCAAACTGAAATAAGGAAATATGTAAGCTGTAGGAAAGCCTATGCCTAGAGCTTTTGGATTCTTGAATGGATTGGGTAATCTTCATTATATCTTTAAGGGTAATCTTTAATATCTTTAAGCTAGCTTTGAAGACACAGCTCAGAAAAAGAACATGCAAGCAGTTCTTTGCAATTTATGTTACAAATATCTATTAATCCTTGAACTTAAGCATGGCATTCTACAAAAATGTTAATAACTCAAAGTGGAGTGGGGGCACATAGTGAGAAGAGTGTGGTGGTTCATTGAAGTATAGTGATGCACTAAGGTAGAGGAGAGGTGTTGTAATAACAAAGCAGTTAACATGTTAAACTACTAATCTAAAAGTCAGGAATTCTTGCACACACATGACATATCAACTGAATCAGTGGCCCTACATGAGAGATAAGTACAACCTCGACTTCACTATTCCGTGATTAGTATAGAGAATGTACATCAACGTGTAAGGATACTGGCTCCAATATTTCATAGTAATATCTATATTTTAAAAATCATTATGCCCTCACTATTTTGTGAACAAATATAAACTTATTAAAAAAACAAAAATTACTATAATTCATAAGAAAAATGCCCATGTGTTATTAGCAAGAATTTTAGTTCATCACAGACATACAAGATTTTAAATTTTTATAAAGAAAGCATTTTCATTTTTGAATGTCAAATGACTTTTACTGAAAGGCAAAAATGTTTCAGTTCTACCAGTCAGATAATTTTTACCAAAATGTGTTACATGAAAGTTTTGTGAATAGATTTCTACTAAAAGAAACTTCTGACTTTTGACAATCTACCAAAGGACAAGGTGTCTCTTCTTTTTCAACAGAAAACTAATTTAAAAAGGTAAAACAAAAAGTTGTATTTACCAGATTTTTATAGAACATATAATTAAGGAAATGAGTAAAGCGATGGTAGCACCAGTGTCCATGAACGAGGAGGAGTTGCTTCAAGAATCGGAACCTTGCAATAGAAAAGTCTGATGACATTACAGCCTGCATGCCTTCTTGCCCAGAAATACCAATACCAATGTCGGCAGTTTGAATCATATTCACATCATTGGCACCATCACCTGTACAATAAAGTGCAACAGAATATAGAATATTGGTTATCAACTGAAGTTTCTCTTAGTCATGTTGTTGCTGTGTAACCCCAGATCAGCTCTGACTTATGATCAAAGGCTTTCCAGCTGTGAATACCCTCTCTTGCTTTCAGCAATAGTGTTTTTAAGACTACACTATTCAATGTGTCTTTCTTTTTTTTAAAATGGTAGGCTGTGATCTAAGGGAGATTTAGCTGCTATTTCTAGCAGGTTGAGCGACCATGTAGAGGCTCTTTTATTCGCTCATTTTGGTTATGTTGTTATGGAGAGAGAAGGATTGTGGTTGGAGGAGCGAATGATGGAGCGACAGTGAGAGGTGGATAGATGGAGAGATTGATGTGATCTAAAGAGAGAGAGAGTGAGATAGAAAGAAAGACAAGTAAATGACTGAAGAGTCAAGAAGGGGATAGTGAAACAAAGGGAAAGACAGTAAAACAGACGTCGGTACAGTGAGAGAAATATTAGACAGAGAGATGGATAGACTGACGAAGAGACAAATGTGGAGAGAAGGGGAGAGAGAGACAGTGAGAGATGAAGAGATAGGAAAGAGTCAAATGAATATATATAGTAGAAACAGTGGCAGTAGTAATGGCAATAAGTGTGGTGATGGCGATGATGATGTTGTTAGTCGGAGGAGGAAAGGCAACACCCATGACCCTTTCCAGGGTCTCCAAGACTTTCCAGGGTCTCCAAGACTAGTAAGTGGAAGAGAGGAAGTTATCCTCAGACTGGAGATTTGACCCAAATGCTTGCAACTGAGTGGTCACTGCTAAAGGTACCCAAGGACAAGGTGGTGGTGTTAAATTGAGTGTCGGATTAAGTCTACCACATAGTTTCTGTCTACCAAATTTCACTCATAAGGCATTGGTCAACCTGAAGCTATTGTAGAAGACACTTGCCCAAGCTGCCATGCAGTAGGATTGAACCCAAAAGCACATAGTTGCAAGGCAAACTTCTTAACCACACAGTCATTCTTGCACCATGTTTTACATTATAATGGTATTTTTTATTCTATGAAAACTTTACATCATACGAAATATACTCATAGGAGTATAGTTGGCCAAGTTGATAGGACTATTGCCTAGTGTGTCAATGTTTCTTATCCCGTCAGCAGCACAGCAAATTATTATGTCCATGATCAAGAAACTTAACTCCCAATAGGTACCATGAAAAGGTACAGCTCACTGCAGTAAAAAGTGAAAGCTTGTATAATTATGAAATATTTTGTTAGCTCAGGTATAGTTTGGAGCTCTACTAAGCTGACTTCTGCTAGATTATATTACATGAAGGCAACAACTTCAATGGTGCTTGAATTATTACCAACAAGACTCACCACCACCAAAATATATTCACATCATGTATGCATGTGTATATATTTGTATATTTCTTCAGATGATTTAATGTAATGTGGTCCTGGCCATACCAGAATAACGTCAAAATATTATGATAGGTAGGTTACAGTAGAGTGTCCACTTTTCACCACGTTAGATAAACTATGTTACGATAGTAGTTTTGAAACAGAAAACAGAGCTTGTTTTACTCTATGCCATTTTCTTTAAGATTCTGCAGAAAAGAATGTGAACCTGTAGTATCCTGTGATACCTCTGAACACTTGTTTTCAGAACGAGAAAAGGAAAGTAACTTCACAATACAAAACACTTGACTCAAACTAGAAATATAATTTGTATTGGTAAATGTTGTATCCTGTAAATCTATTATGTATCTTGTAAATATACGATATATCCTGTAAATCTATGATGTATTTTATAAATATATATTGTATCCAGTAAATCAGATATGGACAACCTTTTTCTAACAGCAGGCCTTATGAGATATTGCTCATCATAAATCAGGCCAGACCACTAAAAGAATAATGTAACAAACATTGTATGTAGTTACAGAGTACACAAAACATTTCACTAAGCAAATAATAAAAATTTGATTGAGAAAAAGTACGAGTGAATAAGAAAAAGAAAGAAAAATTTTCAAAGTAACAATCAGACCTAAAGATTATGTTACACATTTTTAGTAAAAATGTATTATGTGTATATAATCATGACATTATCAGTTCCATAGAAAAAGTCATAA
This sequence comes from Muusoctopus leioderma, assembly GCA_027124095.1. Classification (NCBI taxonomy): domain Eukaryota; kingdom Metazoa; phylum Mollusca; class Cephalopoda; order Octopoda; family Octopodidae; genus Muusoctopus; species Muusoctopus leioderma. Next base: position 2,967,958 of record JAOPJM010001042.1, on the reverse strand, counting down.
AGGGTCCTATGTGACTTGAGTACTGCAGGTTGTCCATGCAACCTATTGTATCCTGTCAATCTACATTGTATCATGTCAATCTATGGTGTATTCCGTCAATTATTGTTGTATCTGGTCAATGTATATTGTCCTGTCAATCTATGGTATATGCTGTCAATCTATGTTATATTTTGTCAATACATATTGTATCCAATCAATTTATAATGTATCCAGCTAATCGGTGTTGTATTATGTCATTGTATATTGTAGCATCCCAATCTGTGGTGTATCCTGTTAACCTATATTGTCTCCTCTCAATCTATATTGTTTCCTGTTAATTTATGTTGTATCCTGTCAATATATATTATATCATGAAATGTATGATGTATCTGGTCAGTCTACACTGTATCCTGTTAATGTAAGTTGTATCCTGTCAATCTATGTTGTATCCTGTCAATCTATGGTGTCTCCTGTCAATGTATGTTGCATCTTGTCTGTGTCTAAGCATAGATTTAATTCATACAAGTGTATTTTGAACACTCCTAGCTGATTAATGTTTAATAAATTAAAAACAAGTATAAAACTGCTGGAGCAGAGTAGTGTAGGAGGCAGAAAGATAGAGATAAAGAGCAAGCAGAGTAGTGTAGGAGGCAGAAAGATAGAGATAAAGAGCAAGCGAATGTATGCCTACCTAGTTGGGTAAGAATAAAGGGTGTTATAAGAATTTGATCACAGAACTGTAAGGTATTCAATTACTTTAGATCAACTAATAAACCTTATCACACCACTTCAATTACCACCATAATACTAACTATAGTCAACACCACACCACTACAGCTACCAAAACATCCCTATACTCACCACAATACTAATGCACTCAGCATCATGCCACATCACACAACTGCAGTCACCACATTACACCATAGTCTTCAAAACACCCCTACCTTTACAACCATATCACTGCACCCACTATCATACCATAATACACTTGCAAGTAGTACAAGTCAAAATGATATTACTACAGCCATTGAAATAACACTTCAGCCATAATACACTGTGTGAGTTTGTATAGATTTTGTGACATCCATTTTCCCCTTTTACTACCACTCATCATGAAACCTATATATAAACTCACATAATTACCAATGAGGTTCATTCTTTAACATTCTCCCACTTAACCCCAACAAACTATATACATGAAGTATTTTCTCTGTAATGTTCATTCCCCTGTTTAACACCCTCACTTGGCCCTTGGATGCCTTTAGCAGAGTTCACTCTGTTGCAAGTATTCAGGCCAGGTCTTCAGTCTGGCGATAACTTCCTCCATTTCTCTCACCAGTTTCAGAGGCCCTGAAAAGGTATCAAGGACCCTATCCTTCCTCCTCTCACTAAGTGATGAAAAAAACTTTTAAAAAAAAACTAATGCACTAACAAAACACAATACCCTCTCTTCATTTTAATGATGTCTGCTGAAGATGCCAAAACATCAGCCAACCCTCTTCACAACTTAAGGAAACTACTATATTTCCTATTCCCAATAAGACAAAGTCATTCCAAAGTAAGAACAACTCAACATGAAACTGGTTAACAGACTCTACAGTTGTATATGTATTCAAACATGCATGCATATGTGCAAGTGTGTGTATGTACATGTGTGTGTGTGTATGTATATGTGCAAGTGTGTGTATGTACATGTGTGTGTGTGTGTATCATGTTGTGAAATCATTTGACTGTTTCTTTATGCAAGTAAACATTATCCAAAGCTGAATATTTAACTAAATATGTCATCAGATTGGGTACGCTGGAATGGCTGTGTGGTTAAGAAGTTTGCATCACAACTACATTGTTTCAGGTTTGATTCCCCAGTGCCACACCTTGGGCAAGTGTCTTCTACCATAGCCTCTAGTCAGCCAAAGCCTTGTGACAGAAATTTGGTAACCGGAAATTGTATGAAATCTTATTGGAGGGACAACCCTCATTCTTGGTTGGTAGACTTAACTTGTTCTTGGCTGGTAGACTTAACCCATTCCTGTTCTTGGCTGGTAGACTTAACCCATTCCTGTTCTTGGCTGGTAGACTTAACCCATTCCTGTTCTTTGCTGGTAGACTTAACCCATTCCTGTTCTTGGCTGGTAGACTTAACCCATTCCTGTTCTTTGCTGGTAGACTTAATCCACCTGGTCCTTGGGTGCCTTGAGCAGAATACCCTCAGTTGCAAGCATTTGGGCCAGATCTCTATCTGAAGATAACATCCACCCAGGGCCAGCACAACCCATTAGACAAACTTAGCGGTTGCTTAGAGCGCCAACATTTAGGGGTGCCTTAGATGTTATTTGCATGAATGGAGATACGAAGCCACACGATAAAACTATAAATGTTGTCAGTGTTTTTTTTTTTCAAGACTCAAGATGAAAAATACAGTCTGGAGTTCCTACATTAGCTTACCAAAACTTACTATGGGGCACACATCTAAGGTCTCACCTCGGGTGCCAAATACCTTTGCACTGGTTCTGCATCCACCTTTCCTCCCACCAGTCTCAGAAGCCCAAAAAGGGTCATGGGTGTTACCCTTCCTCCTCCGAATAAGCAAGGAAAAAAATAAGTGAAATAATATTTATTATTTATAGAGTGTATTTCTCAGGTCTTTGGCATCCACCAATGTTTAGTCATGTGTGAATAGCAACAAGAAGAAAAAGTTAATAGTAAATTAAAATATCACTAACAGACAGAAATAGACAGTCAAACAAATAGGTAGATAGATAGATAGACAGATAGACAATTAGTCATTCTGTTATAGTCAGGCACAAATAGATAAACAGACTGACAATCAGATGGACTGATAGAAAGATAGACAGAGGTGAGAGTGAGAAAGACATAGAAAGACACTACTTACCAACAGCAAGAGTCAACTTCTTGAGGTCGTCTTTGACAACACGAACAACTGCACCCTAAACGTATTAGATACATTAACAGAACAGTCAATAGAGAAAGAGAAAAGGAAAAAAATAACACTTTTTAACCCTTTTGACACCAACCCACCTGAGACTGCCTTTGGTTCTATGATATAAAACTTCCCATTTTAAAGTGTTCATATCTAAATTAAAACCTTCTTTCGTAAATTTATGTAACAACCTTGCTTTCAGTTACATTTTAAACATCACCTTGATAATGAAAAAGTTCGTTATTTTACTAAATTCCCCCAAATTCTTGAATATTTTCTAAATTTATTGAAACATATAGGCAGTGTATGTCGTTAGAAATATGGAAAGTGTTAAATGTTTCATGAAATATCCAGTGATATCAGAGATGTGGTATCCACTGATAAGATGGGTTGGTATCCAATGATATCACAATATAATATCCAGTAACACCACAGTGTAATATTTAAAATGCTACAGTATGATATCCATTGTTGTTGAAATGTAATAACTAATGACAGTGGTGCAATATGTTGCAATTCCATGGTGTAATATTCAGTATCACCATGCAACTGGATATAATGATAGCTATATCCATATATATCTCAATACACTATATTAATCATTAGAGATCTTTAGTATTTTAAATGTTTAATTCTACAGTATTTCAAGACATTAGTATCTTCTGTTACTGGTGTTGTTGTTGTTGTTTTTGTGGTTCAGCCCCAACTCTGATTGAGCAGTCCCATCATTAAAGACATTCCAGCCACGAATGTCTTTTTAGGTTTATGTAGGACTACATTGTCCAATGTGTTCTTTCTTTTCACAAGAGAGTAGGGTGTGATGAGGGAATTTGTTTACTATTTCTAGCAGGTCGAGTGACCACGTAGAGGTTCCCTCGTTGGCAGTGCCCATGCATGCACGTGTGTGTGTGTCTGTGTATGTTAGGAGATTTCATCATTATAAAAACTCAAGTTGGTGCAGAAGTAATGCACTGCAATAAATACTTCACAGAGCTGTACAGCAGTAATGTGCAACACCAACAGCACTAATGAAAGCAAATATGGTTTGTTCTTGATTTAATTAAGACAGCTAAATAATTAGTAGAGAAAATTCTCATTGTTATGCCTCTTCCCATTTTACATACAACAAAAGTTTGTAAAGCAATAACCTGAAAATAGTTTACAAGCAGCTGTCCAAGTACTGGTGTACAGGTACAAATTACATCTCCCTCATAACCATAACTGGGAGGTATTCACCTGCACCTAAAATTCATGCAAAAAGACAACCTCTGTGTGATGGATACAGGTATATACACACATACACAAACACAAACATGTATTTACACACACACACACACACACACACAGAGAGAGAAGGCATAATTAAAAGGTGCTTACCTTTTGCAGTGGTGTCACTCTACAACAAACTACAGAATTACACAGAACCACAAGTTTGAGGAAATATTCATGACAGTCTCTCCCCAGAGCGAAAGTCAATGTACTGCCATCAATTATCAAACCAACTTCTCTGGAATGGTCATTAAAGATTTGCTCTAGGTACTCGATCATACGCTCCCGGGTGCTTTCCTGGGAGGTAAAAAAACATCAAAATGAAACAAAAAATAATCCAAAAAAGAATAAGTAAACAAAAAAAAAAATCTTCACCAGAACAGGTGCAGACATGGCTGTACAGTTAAGAAGTTTGCTTTGCAATCACGTGGTTCCAGGTTCAATCCCACGAGATGGCACCTTGGGCAAGTTCTTCTACTATAGCCTCAGGTTGACCAATACCTTGTGAGTGGAATTTGGTAGACAGAAACTGTTCAGAAGCCTGTCTTATAATATGTATGTGTGTGTCTGAATGTGTGTGTGTGTGCGTGCGTGTGTGCATGTGTGTGTACATCCTCTGTGTTACTTTTGCACTAGTCTAAAAAACAGTGTTGTTTATGTTGTATCCCTGTAACGGAGCAGTTCGACAAATACAGATTAATAGAGTAAGTACCAGATTGTAATAAGTACTGGGGTCGATATGATCGACTAAACTCTTGAAGGCAATGCCCCCCCCCCACCCCCCATTATGGCTGCAGCCCAGTGACATAAAAGAATATATGCATATGTGTGTCTGTGTGTTTCTGTTTACACCAGCCTAAAAACTGGAGTTGTTGTTTATATTGTGTCCCTTTATGTCTTGTAACTTAGCGGTTCAACAACAGGAGATCAATAAAATACCAGACTGAAATAAGTACTAGGATCGATATGGTCAACAAAAACCCTTGATGTTGGTGCCCCAGCATAGGCACAGTCCAATGACTAAAGGAGTGGAATAACATCCCTGGGTGTAATACATATAGCAAACCATCTTATCAGAATATTGAAAATAGTAACAACATTAATAACATCAAACTATCTTATGAAAATACTGACTGTAGTAAGAAACATTAATAACAGCTACATACCTTGTCACGACAAGTCAAATATAGAACCTGTTGATTGGTTGAAAACAGTTTTGTAGAATAAGCAACCTGTACTGCTGTTTCCTGGAGTAAGAGAACGAGAAGTTTGGTTTTAAGGTAAATAGCAAATTAAAATTATGCTTAGCAAGGGTTTGATAGTTCTGTAACCATTGCAGCACTAACCTCTACCACATAGCAGATCAGCTGCATATACAAGACAAGCGTTTGGAAAGTTGAGGCCCCTTTCTATCTCTAACCCCTACTTCAGAGTAGATCAGGTGTATAGAATAGAGTGGTGTTGTCTGTCAAGTAATTGGAAGAAGAAGAAGAAGAGAAATATTATTATTATTATTATTATTATTAGGAACATGATGGTGATTATTAGGTGTGCACCTATTGTCACAAGATAACTACAGAAGTTTTCTTCATTGCTATAGAATTCTGTCTGGTCTTCAAACCAATGAGGGAGATGCTACATAGTCGCTCAACTCGCTAGAAATAGCAGCCAAATTCCCTCAAATCCAACTTTACCATCTTCCATAAGGAAAGGACACATTAGACAATGTAGTCCAACATACCTTTAAAAAGACTGGGTGGTCATGGCTAGAATGCCTCTGATCAAAAGTCTACTCAATGAGGGCTGACCTGGGGCTAAACAATAACAAAGACAACCTCTGAACAGTGCTAATTTGATTGTATATGGCTGGAAATTTAAGCAGAAACAAAACAAACCTGTTTATCACCAGTGAGCACCCAAATTTTGATTCCTGCTTTTCGAAGATTGGCAATTGTGTCAGGAACCCCATCTTGTAGAGTATCTTCAATACCGGTTGCACCTTCAATGTTAAAAAAAAACCCATGTTTCATTATAAGGTGCAGTTAGATATGTGTGTGAAACAATATCCTGCAATTAAATTAGCACCTATTTTCCTACAAGGAGATGACAGATAGAAAGTTTTTTTTAAAACTAGGTAACCAATTGAGCACTTATGGTCAGTGATATGATCATTGAAACTTAGGAGCTGCACCCGAGGCCTTCATTACCAAGATACTCTCTTATTTCCACAGGATCTAAATTACCATTAAAATACTTGATGTCAAACTAAATTCACCATTTTTATTTGATTTCTTTCTTCAGCTTAACCAAGTCACTCTTTAGATATTTGGCCAGGAAAGAGAAAGATAAGTCTTTCAAGAACCATAGTTATCAGTTCAGCAGTTGCTTATCTCTAGTTTCTGTAGTGTTTTAAACAGATGAGACACCAAACTCTCCTTGGATAGGTTGCTAGTTTATCAAAGGTAAATATTCCCTAAAGTTCTGGCACCTAATTTTGACAGCTGAAATACATGGAATAAAGAGTTACAATAAAACACTTGAAATGGATTTGAACTTGTGATCCATAAGCTGGAAATGTAATAACTTTATTATATATTTTTACTAGCAGAGGTACCCGGATAAATATATACATACACACACACATACACCACTACCACCACCAACGCCGCCACCACC
>JAOPJM010001042.1:2845515-2859956 GCA_027124095.1 Muusoctopus leioderma | reverse complement strand
TTTTTCGAATCTGTACAAAAATGCTGAATTTTTGACCAGTGTTTTCTGCTACGTCCGTATCTTGCTTGATGGCAGAACAACCTGTTTATGGTGTTTGATTTATCGAGTCGAATAAATCACTACAGGCGCAATGCTACACAATTTCAGAGAGGGATATAATCACCTCAGTACTTGACTTGTAATATTTTTATCAATCTCTGGATGATTAAAAGCAAAGTCAGACTTCGAGGGATTTAATCTTAGAGCGTAAACGAACTCAAGGAAATACAGATTTTTTCATCCCTCACTATACTGCTTCTGTCAATCCACAACCCTCAATGTATTTCATCCACTGTTATCCTGATTCTGCCAAGCCACTAACCTTAATGATAATATAAATAAGAGTTTCTAACATTGGAACACATCCTTAAATTTTGGAAGAGAGAATAGTCAATAATATCAACCCTAGTACATGATTGGTACCTTATTTATTAGGTCCAGAACAATGAAATGGAAACTTAACTGTAGCAGAATATTAAATTATAACGCAAAGGGCCGTAACTAAATGCCTCAAGGCACTTTTTTCTGGTGCTCTACCGATTCTATTAAGCCACTAGCCTTAAAGTAATGTTGGATTCGGCCTTCAACCTATCACGCTTACTACTACTACTACTACTACTACTACTACTACTACTACTACTACTACTACTACTACTACTACTACTAAAAATAATGATTCCATAATAATAATATTAACTACAACAACAACAACAACAGCAACAACAATAATTGAAGACTAATATCATGCCAGATAAAGAAACAGAGGTAAGTGAATTACACCAAACACACACTTACAAATACGTAAGACTAAATGAACTAGTCAGAGTACAACACACACGAATGAAAGAAAAGTTTAGGAAGTAATATTATTCACGCACTAATTTAATACTTATAACAGATAAATTTAAACGAAAATAAGGCAATAGGAATCAATTCTCTAGCTGATCCCTGTTATAAGTTACAGTTATAATATTCTCAATTTCATGCTTAATTGAATAGCAAGACTGGACGGGAAAAAAACCCAGAAAATTAATGACTGCGTTTATAATACAGCACCCAAAATCTGACAAAGTGATATTATATTTACCCCGAATACGAAGAGGCAATGGTCATATGCAAATAAGAAACTGTTATAAAATACTCACTGTAAGACTACAAAAATGTCTAGTAAAGAGTAATGGAAAACTAATATAAATAGCTATAAACACGAACAAAACAAAAAACTACTGTTTGCCTTTAAGGAAGCCAGCAAATAAAATAAATGGCTGAATTGGCAGACTGCTGTGTGGAGAAACAGGAAACAACTACACACCTGTGTGAAAGCTAAAGACTAATTTAACATTAAGGCTACATAATGTCATGCTAAAATGATAGCAACAAAAGCCCCTACTTAGCCAATACCTTAAGAAATGAACAGGTTGCAAACAGACAAAGAAAAATCGCAACACTCGCTGAGAAGCACAGAACACAAAACTGAAACTGAGGGATTCATAATCACAACCGCTGGATTTACAATTATGCACAACAAACAGAAGAATAGTTCTACAATGCACTGCATACATATTACGTACAGTATTGTCAATACAATAGAATATACAAAACGAAAACAAAACCGTGCACACTGGTGGTAGAAATCGGTATAAAATTGTTGAAAACATAAACAATAATATAAACAAATCATTCCCCATATAGAGCACATGGAGCTGGTCTGGTTATTAGAGTAAAACAGATAATGAAGGTAACAATGAACATTTTAATATGAGAATAATTTCTAAAATAGACGCAATGTCTCAACTTTAGTCGATTAAATCGACTCCAATACTTGACTGATACTTACTTTTATCAACCCTGGAAGAGTAAAAGGCAAACCTGACTTCGGCGGGATTTGAACTCAGAACGCAAAGAGCTGTAACTAAATCCCGTAAGGCATTTTGTCTGACGCTGTAACGATTCTGCCAATCCGCCACCGTGTTTTCATATAATAATTATTTCTAATATAGGTAAAAGTCCAACTACCCCAGAACTTAACTGGTACTTTATTTTATCGACACCGGAAGGATGAAAGGCAAAGTTGACCTCGGGTGGATTTGAACTCTGGATGCAGTGAGTCAGAACGAATATTACAAGGCATTCTAGCCGACGCGCTAACGACTCTGCCAATTCGCCGCCAGCTTTCATATGATAATTCTTTCTAATATTGGCACACGGCCAGAAATTTCATGGGAGGGGTAAGTCGATTAAATCGACTCCAGTTCTTGACTAGTACTTTGTTTCTCGACCCCAGATGGATGGAAGACAAAGTTGGCCTCGGCGGGGTTTGAACTCAGAGTCTAGCGGGCCGGAAAGAATACTGTAAGGCATTCTGTCCGACGTGCTAACGATTCAGCCAATCCACCACCCTCCAGTTTTCATATAATAATAAGAATTGTTTCTTCTATAGGAAATGTAAAACCGTTACGTTAATTCTATTCACAAATACATTAATTCAAATCCGAACCGAATCATTTCATTGACAATGTTCCTCTCCCTACATCCATAATGCAATTAGTAAAGGTATTCTCTCCCCAATACTCTTTTGCATTGGCGTTTCTTTCATATATTAAATGAAAATATGTGGGGGTAATTACATGGCCATAAGCTAACATTCACTGTTAGGTGTTTGCACGCGTATACCCACACATACGCTCAGACACTCACACCAAATCAAACACATGTACAAAGCATAAGTGTATTCTACCATAGCTTCGAGTCCATAAGCATAAGTGTATTCTACCAAATCAAACACATGTACAAAAGCATACGTGTATTCTACCATAGCTTCGAGTCCATCCTTGTGAATGAAATTGGTTAAATAGAAACTGTGTTAGTTGGACTGTACTTGATTGTGGGTGTCCACTATGCTGAAACGTTTGGAGACCTGGTTTCCGGTCTTCTGATAACCCACAGCTCATGGTTTATTACTCCTTTCTTCCCCTACCAGTGTAGGGGGTCCTGGAAAAAAAAGGTTCATGCTCACTCTCTTTTGACTAAGCCATAAAAACCACGACACATACATACGTATATAGATACACACGCCCATGTATATGTAAGCGGTAAAAATAGAGAGGACATGAAGTGAATGTGTGTGATTATGTGAGTGTGTGTGTTTAAGGCATTCTGTGCAATAGGTTTCTTCATATTATATAATTTGAAATAAACAGCATGAGCTGTTTTCTCATATTGAGTATATTTTTTGTAGAAAATCGAAAATTCCTCCTTAAATTCTTGGACAAATTATAACATCATCATTCAAGACTAGAATGAGCAGTATCATGCAATGATAGATTACTGTAACATACAGGTAAACAATATCTTCCACATTGATTGATGATGTATAGTAAGATTATGTATAAAAGAAGCAGAAACCCCCCAGGTCGTCTTCCCATTTGATAATCGCTGCTGTAAACTTCCTGTATATCGATACGACTGTAACATCTACAGATCGAACGTGTTTTAATGTTTTGTAATTTGACAAGCTTTGATTCATTATGTTTTAATTCACTTTCGTACAAAGGAGTTTGCGTGATAGATTGAAGTTCATCTTGGTATTTATGTAGTTTCACCGAAAAGTGATATATCTCCATTTCAGGATTAGATACCAATCTATCATGAATTATTTTCGTTGGGAACATTTGAACTCAGAACTTCAATGTTTGAACCCGACATTGTACACAGAAATCAACTATAATTCTCTATTTATACCTACGTTGACTATCGAAAGTTATGACAATAACAGGATATCTATTTTACTAATTAAGGAATAAGACGGGTATCTTCATGACTCAGTATGCAATAATTTTCGTAACAATTATTTTCGAGTCCATTTAGTGGTGCTGCTACTAGGATTAAAAGTAGTGCTGCTTCATCTGTGATGCAATCATGACCAATCACACAGAAGGAACTGAACTCTCACTTAAAGCTTAAGTAACACCTCAATGGTTTGCTACTTCTAAAAAGGGGGCGACATTCCACCCTGTTCTTAATTACAAAGAATGCTGACTTTGCCATTTAATCTTATATATGGAGTCATATTTTACATGTCACAGCCTCTAAATGGTCACTATATTGCTAGAAATAGCAGCCAAATTTCCCTGAAATCTCAGTTTAGCATCTTCTAAAGGAGAAGGACACGCATTATATAGCACAACTATATAAGACAAACATAACGGGGATATTTACGGCTGTAATGCGTTTGATAATAGGTTTGTTCCATCCGGACTGACCTGGATCCTAACAACAAAATAGTTTGGCCATAGACACATTAGAGCGCTAGTAAAGGTTTAATAATCTCCGATATTCTTTCCACTTGACCATCATCGACATATCATAAGTGTATGAATTCTAATGTGAGACAGTATATGTTTGTTATTTTAATTGCATTCTGTGTCATCATCATCTTATATACTACACTACTGATAGTTACGTTACACATCGCTAGGTAGATGTTCAGGAAGACACATAGAGAACCTCGGAATAGATACCGTAAAACATTTAGATCGATGCAGTCTCTTCTAACACAGTTTCATTGTTATTAAAATCAGTAATATTGACGACTAACATAGATCAACGAGGGCGCATACATGTAGACGTTCCAATTACAAGAAATATCATCTAAATTTGCCTCAAAGCACCCCCTACCATTTTTTAAATGGAAGTACGCATTAGATAGCAGTATGTTTGAAAGCGAGAAAGGGTAGTCATGACTGAAACGCCTATGCTCATACGTCTGCTTTATCATTGCTGATATAGGGTTTAATACCAACAACAATAACTAACATAAGCTCAAAACGTTAGTTGTATAAGTATTCCTAAAAGAGATGAAGAATGTAAATTTCTGGTGTGTTAACTGTGTTTTGTTTCAATGCTATAGTGCAATATATATCTTTAGCCAATTCTGTATGTATAGTGAGATGCAAACACTGTGTCTTTATATACAATATCTTTGTGGACAAAAAAACGAACGATCAGCCAAACTACTTTAAATCCGGTATTGGGATTTTATCAGCGACCGAGTATCTTCTTTAATGTTCACAGACACACTTGCACATTAGTCTATCCTGAATAATACTGAGTTTATAAGCTACGTCTCCCCGGACAATTAAATAGGGTACTCGGTCATTGATTAAATTTCAACACCGGATTGACACTAGTCTGGCTGATCCCTTTTATTCTGCCAACGTGGATATTGTACATAGACACAAGGTGTTTACATCTGTCTATACACACGATGTTGACTAAAAAGCTATAGATATATTCTGATTTGTCAGTGTAGCATTGAAACAAAACGCTATCAACGTACCAATAATTTATTCATCGAACTAGCTGTTAAGAATGAGTTATATATGCAAAACGGTTTATTTGATTGACTTACGCCCTTTGTAATATTGGGTGTATAAGCAGTGTCTCCGTGGACAGTTAAAGAGAGTACTCGGTCACAGATGAAAATCATAACACAGTACTGAAACTAATCCGACTGATACATCTTTTTATGTCCACGAAGATATTGTACACAATGACACGGAGTTTACATCTGTATATACATACAGCGTTGTTTACAAATCTATAGATATATTCTGTGGTACAATATATCGTTAGGAATGTAACTACAGCAATATGCTAAGAACCCGCTATAAACATATCAAGTTGTGTACACTACTGCGCTCGTCCCACTGACTCCCAATGTATACATATCTTATTGATATTACAGTTACCCCAGATGTGTGAAAGATAGATACATAGATAGATAGATAGATAGATAGATAGATAGAGAGAAAGGTAGACATACAGAAAGACAGACAGACAACCGGACTGACAGACAGAATAAGTATTGCCATAAGATATTCGTAATTTTCGCTGAGCATCAACATTATGATGTAAACTTACATAAGTCCCCAAACTGAGATGAGTTCAGTTTCATTTGGCAGTACTGAGTAGTGTGCATACATGTTGAATCATGAGAAAGTATCAGTTATTTTAAGACCAGAATTTGTATAAAGTCTTATAATTATTTGTTTACGAGGTAGGGAAATGAAGGAAATCTTTCATCGGAAAGACTTCGATGGTCACAAAATCGTATTCACTTCCTAAGTGTGTGTCCACGTGTATAAAGAAGAAATAATTATTTCACATAGATTTATCATAAGAAGACTTAATGTTGTAATCACCAGTTCCTCCAAGTTAATATTTAAATGTATTAGCACTTAAGTGTCGTTGGCTAAATAATCCGTAACGTTTTTTTATTCTTCTTTAAACGTATGCTGATATTTATTCTAATGAATTATTATTATCATATCTATGTAACAAATAAATTCCTCCCGGCTTCTTTTCATTATTATAGTGACGTAGAGTAGAGGCGATCAAAACGCATACCGATTAGTGATCCAGTTTCGATTCTTATATTTTCAAAAACATAAAATATCTATATCCCTTTCCTATATTTTCGCAGCAGAGCCCCAAATATTCGTTGAATAATAATAGGAAATTTGTGATTTAGTAAGTTCTGTAATTTGCATGACAAATGATTGCAAAGCCTATATTATTTGACACAAAAAATATTAATCATCAATTCAATGCAATGATTTCGTGTGTTCAAAGATTGAAGTTTCATTAGTAAAAGTGTTTCTTTATATCTTCCCTTTATGTTTATGCAATATGAAATCGATTGAGATTCGCTAAATGTCTGATGAAATATTGTAATTTTCTTTATCAACAAATATCCGATCAATTATTTGGGTGTTCATCATAGAGCTAAATAACTTAATTAATCATCAGACGACATAAGACCAGCGAAACATTATGGCCATACTGTAAAAGTGGGTTTTATCTAATAATAATAATAATAATAATTGTTTCTAATTTAGGCACAAGGCCAACAATTCCCAGTACTTGTCTGGTACTTTATTTTATCGACCCCGGAAGGATGAAAGGCAAAATTGACCTCGGCGATGATAATAATATAATAATAATAATAATAATAATAATAATAATAATAACAATAAAAATAATACTGATGATGATGATGTTGATGATATATATATATATATATATATATAGAGATAGATAGATATACAGATAGATAGATAGATAAATAGATAGAAGAACGCAATCATATCATTGGAATTATTCTCATTTAAATTATGCAACAATATTTCGAATCCATCGTCTCCTCAATTATATAAACTGAATATATTTAATGGGACAAATACTAAAACTTATCCATCTGGAAAATTGTGAATTGTGATGTAAATGTATATTTGCTTCCATCCATTAATAGAAATTTATTGAAATTGACGCACATTTGATCCCGCAGTATTTTTAGCATGACTTACTTTATTAAAAAAAGATGAAAGAATTTTTCTTCCAAAGACTTGTTATCTAGATTGTATTTTGCATAGCTTCCAATGAACTTCTATAACGGATTAACATTATTACTATTTATACTAAATAATCAAATTACGCACTTTATTTGTTCGGTAAAACAGCCATATATGTTTGTATCACTTCCAGGCTTCATTAGAGTCTTTCGCTAAACATTCAATCGTTGGTTGAAATCTAGATGTGTGGAAGTTTGGAGAAAGATAAATAAAGTATACTTAGGTGATTTTTTTCCAGTAATGTATGCATTTGAAATGTGTACGTTTTAAATAGATGGAGGCTATACATCTGCCAAACATTGCACATCATTAGAAGTGCACCGTGTGCATCTGTAATGTGGAGCTTTTATAAACACCGGTAAACATAATATATAATTATTTATAAAAGCGTACACACATTTGCAACGAATTCTGTAATGCCTGTAAATTGCTCCATTAGTTTAAGGTAAATATAATCCAACTTCAGGCTGTCAGTTAATATATTAACAATAACACCACAGCATGGTGAGTTTTGTTGGGAAATGTGTGGGTGTCTCAAATGCATAGAGGAAATCTGTTGAATCTGTGCTGTTGTGAGGTATACCTAATTGTATGAAACAGTTTAAGATGAAATGCCAATTTATAACATAGAACGCGATAATCTTTATAAGAATATATTGCGCATTACCCAGGATAATCATTGCATGGTACTTCATACATTGCTGTTAATTTAGCATTTTCTCATAATATGTTACTCTATTTTAACCTAGGAGTGTTATATATTGATCATCCAACAACCAGCTACTCACTATCCAGTCTTCCATTTCACATTTTAGAAAATATTATCAAACTACATGACTATGAAGCAGATTGCACTCTTTGAATAGGATGATTTAATTTTTGGAACCTAAACATAATCATTAAAATAATAATAGAAACAAAATTATGAAACAAACCAAAATAATATACAAAAATGATGTGCCATATCATAGAAACTACACGCATTGGAACTAGAAATACTTTCTATTCAGCTATAACTTACTTTTGCTGGAAATACCAAATAATATAACCTTGGGGTGTTAAAGTTACTTTTTGTAATATATAGATTTATACTTATTCTGGGGGTTTATATCTCAGCATGGTTTAGCACCATGTCACGTGTTTGGTTCGATCTTCTTTGATAAGGTATTTCCTTTACTTTACTCATTTGGCTTGCTACCGAGGTTAAACTGGTGTGAGGAATGATACTACTGTGTTTTCATTTAATTGAGATACGATGTACTATATTTCTTGGTATTTTATGTAATCCATTGATATCCGACATTCTTGAGCCTCAGAGCATTTCATATTACGCATATGATTACTGTGTTATGTGCATGCACTTATAGTTTTCTTTGTCATAATATTACATGAAAATAAAGACGACTGGCACAGAACAAGAAGTGGGATTTTCTTAAACCTCTTACATAAGAAAAAGCAAAATACACAAAACAGACGTGTCGACAACTACTAGGTGGCGTCAATATGTACTAGATCTTGTGGAAATATATCTCACAATAAATTAGTGTTATATGAGGCATATGGGGAATATAACCAGAGATAATCATAATTAGTTATGAGACTTACAAGGATTTGAAAGTAATGCCAAAAGCAGCATAATGAAATGAAACGATAATTGGAGGTAAATGTTATCCACAATAGTATTACGAGGATGTACAAATATAAATATATTTTAAAGTAATTGTATACGTATTCCACGTTGAAAATAATGTAACTAGTTCTCGCGATATAGCTTAGGTATATTAACACTTCTTTAACAGATCTTATGGACACTATAAACTGAGATTCCGTAAAACAAACTGTGTATATCTCAAGAAAATGATATAGTCAATCGTTAAGTTTGTATATGTTCTATTTCAGTATAGGTAATCAAACTGGATAATTACTTAATACCAACACAATGGATACTGAGATATTCATACTTTTCAGGTATGATGGATAAGGTAAGTCATCTACAAAGGATGAAACAATTATTGCCAGAGTGTAATTAAAATCATCATCAATGTAATATTGTAATAATTTATATATTTTATAGCAGTATATAATTATATCCTTATATATGTTATATCATTATGTATTTTTCGTGTTAGGAGAAATCTCCCAGTTGATAAAGTATTGGAATTTTAGATCTACAGATGTTAGTTCGTATCTACTGTACGTTCGTTTCTGGACAAAACATATAATTCTTAATAGTTCACCAAGCCCTCGGAAACATGTCGTTTCGAAATGTGCCAACCAGTAATGTCCAATGTTCCCCTCGCAATTACTCAAACTTACTGAAATCGAGTCTAAGCACTGGCGTTCTGATGTTCTGTGGGCCCTGCAGGCATTTATCAATAATCATTGACACTGTTTTTAGTAACATTTTGTTTCATAATTTTCTTATTTAATTGATTTGACATGTATGTCTAGAATTAAATACAAGTCTGAACATTTCATTTAGTATTTAATGCTAAACACATTAATATGTAAATCATCAATTTATACGCATACAATCTGTGAATACACTCACTCTTCATTACTCTATGCGGTGAAGGGACCTAATCGTTGTGTGATTATTTATTGTACAGAATATTGTAATATACATATCACCATATTTCAGTTGGCTTCCATTATCCTGCGTCTATTCATGTTATATCATTTATCGCACTTTATCGTGGGCGAAATATATTTACGCTAACTACAGTTGTAAGGTAGGATTTCTATACATTTGTATTTGATTATGTGAGAACACGAATGATTTTGGTTTGAAAAGAAGGGATTCAGTCATACGAATATTTAAAGGAATCTATAGATATTCATTTTTCGATTATGGTTGTGAGACTTCATGGCTAGTTCGCATAAGCTTTATATATCGTTTTTTTGTTAATATCATTAACATAACAAAGGTTTTCATTACTTTCTTTATCTTATATATCACTTTGTTGAGAAAATATTGACGCAAACATGTCTTCTTATGGACAGCATTCACTTACGTGTTTTCATAGAACGCATTAATGCTAATTTTACAGTTTAAATAGTGTGGCTATTCACTATTTTCTAAAATTGAAATATGTGCAGCATGGCCAGTTTGATACGTTTACAACTATAGTTGAGTACCCCGTTTCTATAGTGATCTTTTATATTCACGTATGAATCGGTTTGAATCAAGATTCGTTTATGTGTTCCTCTATCTGTGCTTCCTCAATAAGCAAACATATTTTATCGAAATTTACCTGACGCATAATCATTTAGATTAAACATTTCATTTCTATAAATGAATGGCAAATATTTCAACAATGGCTACCTTGATCTAATAAACACAACGATGTAGCAGGTAAATTTGTAGACACTATAATCTTCTGTGAACATGTCATGCAAAATATATCCACAAATATATAGAGGTAGAAGGAAATTGTATTTCTTCAAATAATCTTCGTTAACATATCTTCATACATACGAATACACACACCATGCCCCGCCACCACACACACACGCACACACAGACACACACGCACACACACACACACACGCACACACACGCACACACACACACACATATATTTATATGTCAGTAATTACTAAAAACATACCTCAAAGAAAATTCGAAATTAAAATTGTGGCAGGCTTCTTACTATTTATCACTTGACTGCTTATCTTATTAATTGCATGCTTTCAATTTTTTCTCAGGCTTTTGGCAATTTCAGTAAATATATTTATTATCTGATAGAAGTCATTTTAATGTTAGTGAACTTCTGAAAAAAAATAGTCTTCAAAAATAATCGTGATTGTCTGGAAAGTTTATGGGTTTTCCTATTTTATACATAGCATTGTCATTACTATCGCAATGCTTAGGTTTTTTTTAATTTATTTTTTGCCACATTTCAAATATATAATAGAATTTTATGGTTGTTTGCTTATATTGATATATTGTTTTCGTTTGATTTCTGTTTAAGCGGGGAGTTAGTGGAGCGATAGCAATTATGTACAGTGGTAAAATTGATTTGAAATTTTAATTGTTTGAAGAATACCCCATAAATAATATTTAATCAGAGATGAGTGTTGATGGGATAATTTTAGTGTGTCCTGTTGGTTGGTTAAGTAATTAAACTTCCATAAAATTTCGCTTCGCTTTTTTGTTTAATAAAATTGTTTTATTCTTTTAATATAATGCTGATAAACATTCAATACTGATTTGTTATTGTTGTCGTTGTTCGTATGGTTTACGTATTGTTATTTTATCAAACTTGAATGGCTATTTAAGTTTTGAAGGTATCATTTATTAATTCATATACTTATAGATCGCTAGACAGACTATGAAAGAAATATATCTATCTCTGACAGAAGGCAGGATCGATGATTTAGATTCCTAATTGTAGAGACAACCCCGCGTGTACGAATATAAACTTACAAACACACACACGCACGCACGCACACACACACACACGCACACACACACACACATACACACACACACACACACACACACACATACACACGCACATACATCCCCCCCCACACACAAACACACACACAAACATATATATGTGAACATATACAAGTGTTTCTATGTGTATGTGTTTATAAATAATTGGCTGTGTATACGATGTAGATCATTGCAAGACGTTCGAAATAAATTAGAGAAAGTCCTGAAGAAATAAGCTTCAGAACTACTTTAGAACACCGCCAACCTTTATAAATATTATCTAGTCATGACACATGAGAGAATCTACAGTTAAGTATCAGTTTTAACAGCTGCAAAGAAATATAACTTACCTAACGTAATCTGACGATACATATAGAGATGCATAGATTCATACATTCTTACATAAATGTGTGGGTCTGTTTTTGTGCAGAAAGAAAAAGAGAGAGATCGAGAGGCAAGGGACCCAGAAACATGGACAGTGATGAAATATAAGATAATTGGAAACATATAGAAGGTGGTAATGAGATGTGAAAATTCAGAATATTAGTAATGTATTGCAGTTCACTTACCTCCATTTATTGAATAGATTTATATATTTTAAATATCATAGTATATTTATCATTTACGTTTTAGCTTGTATCCAATGTAGTTATCTACTAGCTGCTAATCTCATTACTCTGAATCTTTTAAGCTACCTAATATTAATGTTCAAATATGTCAGAGTTCACAATGACGTAGAGAAGAAGTGGAAGTTTGATATTATTAGTCAGAGTTACATTTAAGTCAAATTTTTTATATGTGTCCATTCAACCTCATAAAAATAGAAACTCAAAACATCAACGAGCCAACGACGGAAATTTCTATGGAGTCACTTGACCGGCTAGAAATCGCTGTCAAGTCACCTTTAAATCACACATACTACTACCTTAAAAAGGTAAAGAAATGGTGAACAATATAAGGTGGCAGGCATTATATTAACAAATGAAATCGGTTGTCAACAAGATATCAAAATTTGATTGTGGTAAATTGGTGGAGCGTCGGATAGAATAGCTTGAAGTATTCGTTCCGGCTCACTGCGCTCTGCGTTCAAATCACGCCGAGGTCAACTTTGCCTTTCATTCTTTAAGGGTAGATAAACAAAGTACCAGTCTAGGCCGGTGGATTGGTGGATTCATCAGTGCGGTATTTATTTCGGCTCTTTGCATTCTGAGTCCGAATCGTGCTGTAGCATAATTGGGTGTTAGACTTAATCCTTCGCCTGGTTTATCACTACCACCCAGCCCTTGAGTGCTTTAAGTGGAGTCCCCTTTGCTGCGGACATTAGGTTTAGGTCTCCAGTCTGATGTTACTCTGCTCTCTCCGTCCTATTATTCTCCGAGGCCCTAAAAAAGGGTGATTGTCACTACCTTACCTTCTGACTAACCGATAAAATGGTTGATATCGCTGAGAAAGTCATTTTATCTGACATCGTTTTAAAGTGATGAACAGTAACGTTTGCTTTTTGTAGATGACAATATCTCAGTTATGCAAAATGAATATATATATATAAATAACTATAATAACAATAATCATTTCACATGGTATTTAGTCTAAAATTATACTATTCGGAAATTACTGATTATTGAATAAATATTTGTTTCTTTTACGATTAATTACGAGTTTGTTTTATAATGAAGTATGTAAACAAGTATATTATATAAAGCGACAAAGTGTGTATACATTATATTTCATTCATAAATTAGCTTTAGACATAACGAAGACAGTGATGAGGTAATTTATTGTCTTCAGGTCGGTTTTTATCCGACTAGAATTCGTTTTGTCTTTCAGCCCTATGAATTGAAAAAACAACAAAAAAGCACTCTTAATATACTAGTGCCGACTGAACCTACAGAATTCCCAACCTACAGAATTGCCAACCTACAGAATTTCCAACTTTTAGCATTTTAATAGAGGTAAAGAAGTAATTACAACACTTAAGCATTATAATTTTTCTTTCAATCCTTTTTTCTTTTCTTCAATTTATTCTTTCATTCATTTCAAGCAATTGTCTGCAAGAATTCCTTTTATTCACTCAGGCTTTCCTCATACTTACACTTCTATTGTCTCAAGAAATAGTATGCTTCATTAAATTCTCATTTACTATAAATAGGCTAAAACTAAATCATTCTCAAGTGAAGAAATTTCAATTTAGATAGAAATACAACTAGAATTAGCGATATTTGATAACAATTTGCTACTCCCTTCTGCATGATATCTCATGTTTCTGCACGTTCCATTCAATAAACGAGTTCTTAGGAAATTAAACAGCTGAAAATTAATAAGAAATTTGAAATCTTTAATGAACCTTCAATGATCTTATTCATTTTCCATGTGTTGGGGACATAAACACACACACACACACACACACACACACACACACACACACATACACACATACAGACACACACACAGGCACACACACACACACACATATACACACACACACACACACACTCACACACACACACACACACACACACACACACACACACACACACACACACACA
>JAOPJM010001042.1:2666461-2677182 GCA_027124095.1 Muusoctopus leioderma | reverse complement strand
GGGGGGGGGGGGGGGGGGGGGGGGGGGGGGGGGGGGGGGGGGGGGGGGTGGGGGGGGGGGGGGGGGGGGGGGGGGGGCTCGAGAGGGCTAGGAGGTGTGGTTGGGTGGTGGTGTGCATATATATATATATATATGTGTGTGTGTGTTGACATATATATATATATAGGTACTTTCCTGTTATCGACAGCCAATTTTGTTTTTACTAAAGGATTGGGTTAGGATTAGATTAAGTTAGGGTTAGTAAAAGAAAATTGGCTGTCGATAACGGGAAAGTACCTACCTATATATATATATATATATCCGCACTCCCAATTACCATTGCTTTGGTGCCTTTCCAGAGGTCCAGGCCACCAAGCACACACGGGTCAGCCAGAGGATACCTTCTCTATTTAAGGCTTTTAACATCTCGGGCTGAATTTCATCCTTCCCAGAGGCATTGCCACATTTGAGCGCTATAATTGCCCTTGTGACCTCAGCCTCTGTGAGGCTAGTCTTCGCCCCCGGATGCACCTCCTGTATACCAGAAGATGTTATCGTGACTGGATTTAGGAGATCAGCAAAGTATTCGCGAGAGAATTGCCAAGAGGTGTATGCTTGTTTCATGGACTTCGAAAAGGCATACGATCATTTGCTGTGGAGGGTTTTGCAGGAGCTTGGGATCGACGGACAGCTTCTTGTTGCCTTGAAGTCCCTCTATGAATGCCCTAGTGTTTGTGTTCAGATAAATGTTGCTAAGTCAAGACCTTTTAATGTGGGTGTTGGACTCCGCCAGGGGTGTGTATCTTTATGAACTGGATTGACATGCGCAGTCCGGGTGGAAGTGGTATCAAAATCGGTGGGGGTAGGATCAGTCGGCTGATATTTGCAGACAACATGGTACTACTTAGCTCGTCGGAAGGTAATCTCCAGCATGCACTGAATAGGTTCGCTGCTGAGTGCTGTAAGGCAGGAATGAAAATCAGTGTTGCGAAGACTGAGACATCAGTCCTCTCAAGAAAGCCTGCGCAGTGCGCTTTGTATGTTAGTGGAGCTACACTGAAGCAGGTGAAGTTCAAGTATCTCAGGGCCGTCTTCATGGGTGATAGAAGGCAAGAGGCTGAATTAGATGTAAAAATTACTGGAACTGGTGCAATAATGCGCCAGCTTCAGCACTCGGTCATCAAAAGGGAAGTAGGTGAAAAAGCCAAACTCGCTATCTTCAATTCAGTTTCCGTGCCTACCCTTATGTATGGTCATGAATCTTGGGTGGTGACCAAAAGAATACAATAACAAATACAAGCAGCCGAAATGGGGTTCCTCCGAAGGGTCAGGGAGTCGCTCCAGGTAGAGCCGCTACTTCTCCGCATTGAGAGATCACAGCTCTGGTACTATGGGCATGTGGTAAGAAAGTCTGAGGAAAGAATCGCAGGACAGATTTTACTGGCAAGGCCAACCAGCAGGAGACCTAGAGGTAGACCACGAGCAAGATAATGTCCATAACCTCGGTTGGTCTCGCTTGGGGATCATTTTCTGATAGGACCCTCTGGAAGGCATGTCTGCGGACTCTACCCCATGACCCCCTCAGGACTTAGTGGGCAATGATGATGGATGGATGGATATATCAGCAGTCACTTCTTCAGCAGCAATCATGAGTTATAAGTATGGATTCTAGCACATATCTTCCTATTTCAGAATATTTACCAGCTTTCTAGCCATGCAAAGATTGTGTATATCAGGCCATATAAGAATTTAGGTGACAAGTCTTATCACAATTGGGTAAAAAAACATTAAGGTGAGATTATACAATGTCTGTCCAAAAAGAAGCCAAACTTTAAAAAAAAACAAATTTATTGCTTTGCTTACAATTTAATCAGACTTGTCTCCTTCAAAATGTTTCCTTCCGCTGTTTCAGGGATATTGTGTAGTTCTTCTATTATCTGAAATCGGTCACTTTTCAGGGCTGATTTCAACTTTGGGAACAGAATAAAATTTGTAGGGGCCAAATCCATAGAGTAAGTAAGACAGCTGGGGAATGAGAGTCATCCCGTGCTTTGCCAAAAAGTCTTGGATAAGGAGTGACTTTTGCATCAAATTTTGTGGCAGCATGATGCATCTTCAATTTTTCTTTTAAATTTATGTGGTATGAACTTTTACAGATGCCAACTTCTTTGGAACCTTCACAGACAGTCAGGCAACAATTTTCACAGATCACAGTACACACTTTCACAATATGATTGTCATCCATTACCGTGGTAGGTCATCCAGATTTGTGGTCATCTTTGGTCGATATTCTTCCTGGTGTCAAATGCTGGTACTACTTGTGACATTGCATACAGCTCAAACAGTCCTTCCCGCAAGCCTATTACAACATTAGAAAAGTTTCCGTGAAAGTTTTTCCAAATTTGAAACAGAATTCCACACTCTTCCAAATTCTTCATGGTTCATCTCGCAACAAATCACCAAGTGCACTAAATATTTGTTCACTCTAGGGCATGTGTAGATTAATGACTGACATGGTGTGATGTGACAGTTATTAGACTGAAGGTCAAGGTCACCCATACACAATACTGCAGTCGCAAGCACTTTGCACTGGCTGGTAACCTGTTTGGTTTCTTTTTGGCCAGACTTCATTTAGAGATTCTTCTGTATTGATCCAGTTTATGGATTCTTATTGTGCCTTGCTTATTCCTCACACCAAGCTCTCTCACAGTCCATTGTATATTTTCTACTCCCACAAACTAACTAACCTCATTTAATAATGAGCCAGCAAGGGAGTCTCTATGCAGTAGCTTAATCTGCCAGAGATAGCAGCCAAATCTCCCTTGTCTGAAATAAGATGGGATGGACATGGCTAGAAAGCATTTGACTATAGGTCTGTTTGATCAGGGCTGACCTGGAGATAAACAACAACTCATTCAATAATAAGTTGACAAGAAAGCCTCTATGCATATGCTCAACCAGCTAGAAATAGCTGCCAACTCTCCCTCAAATCACACTCTTAGAAAAAATAAACAATGTATTTCCAGATATTAGAAAATAAATAAAAAATTTAAAAGCTGATGGTGACGGTTTGGATTCCTTCAATCATAGATCTGCTCAGTCAAGTCTGACCTGGGTTAAAGAATAACTCATTACATAAATCAACATCTGATTTCACATTTATTTGTGCTCTAAGTGGTGACCTGTGATTTGAATTTCTTATACAAACATAACTGATCGACCAAAGCGTATTCTTTAGAAATGAAAGGTTGAGTGGACAAAGTATTAGGTTGACTGCTTATTATTCATATCCACTGCAGGCCTTTCATTTTGTTTAGATTCACCTAGTTGTGTAGAAGTACATACCAAGTAATTCTCGGGAAGTTACCTACAATAGACGGCCATTCTATCCAGGGAGAGATCTGTCCCATATCCAGTTAACATTACATAAATATTAAACACAGGATTTATTGGATAGCTGTAGTTCATTAACATGTTAACTGTCCTACAATATCTTACATTCTTATGTCACATTTTATTTTTAAAACTAACCCGTTCGTCATGTTTTTCAATGGGTAAATAAATCAGTTGACTACATATGTGCTGTCTCCTCACTTTGCCTTTCCTACTGCAACTACAGTGGCCTCTGTTCATTGGAGCTGGCTAGTATTGTATCACTTCTACCCAGACCCATCTGACTCACCCCCACTCGTCATCCATATCGTTTACACCCCACCCCTGCACTAACTACTATTCCCAAATACAGTAGTGTCTCAAATATGTAATTCAGTTTCAAATATAGGCACCATGCCAACAACCCCAGTACTTCACTGATACTTTATTTTATTGACCCCGGAAGGATGAAAGGCAAAGTTGACCTCAGCAGGATTTAATATAGTGAGTTGAAAAACTTTAACTTAGGTTATCCATGCAATTAGTAGACAAAAAATACCTCTAGGGGTGTTTAAAATCTAAAGAACAAGCAAGAGAGACAACACCAGTTTTCATCAGGTCAAGTTTGCTCGGATTTGCCTGACTCAATCAAACTACCCATCCCGATCCCGCATGGCATTCGGAAGGTCAGTAAAGCAACATCCCGTGTCCATACAGAGCTGGTCAATGAATGCTTTTGCTGGACAGCCGACCCATGCACGTATATCTGTTGTCAGGGTGTCCATAGAAGTACATCACTAACAAATTCTTGCTTAGCTCTCCGGTAATGTCCCGCAAAACGCATGCGTCTCTCTTTAACGACATCAGTGATTGCATGAAGATTGCCGTATAATCTTTGTTTGGTTGGATGCATTTTCCAGGAGATATTAAGAATGGCTTGTATCATACGAATGTAAGCATTATCAAGCCTTGCCTCCAGGTGTTTGGTAAGTGTCCAAGCAGTGGACCTACACGTTAGCACAGAAGCCTCTCTTAAGATCATCTGATAGTGATGACTTCTAGGAAGCACTGAGGTATTGAAGAACAGCCCATACTTTTGCGAGACAAATTTTTACATCCTTTTTCTGTGGATGCGATGCTGCTTCCTAAGTAAACAAAGAAGTCTACAGATTTTAGTTTTCTTTGTGCTTATTGAGCCTTCTTGATTGAAACCATGGGAAGCAGTGTGGTCGATGTTCAATCTCAGCAAAAGAGTTATCCAATGACCAACGGTGGCACTCACACGATACTGAGCTGAGGAACCTCTCTAAGGTCAATGGCCAGGATCACAAAGTTCCTGAAATGTATTACTGCTAAAATCTAGACCTGGCGACCATAGATGTTACTAAGCTTTAAATGACTCACACCAAAATCAGATCATCCCGCATCGTCCGTTGCATGGATAACCAAGGGGCGTGTTCTGCTGTGGTACTGGTTATGGCCCAGCGCTCACAACTCCAGTATTATCAATTAATTGAAGTTTTGAAAAGCATAGAAAATGCAGTGAGATCCACCCCCATACTTCAATTGATATTGAAGTTGTCTCCCTTGCCTATTTTTCGCTTGCAAACACTTATAGAAGGGAACTCGTCTACTAATTGCACGGGTAACCTCAGTTAATTAAAGTTTTTAACTCACTATATTACATATGTGAGACCCTACTGTATTTGTATTTAGTATGCTCCCTTGAGCTATTTCCCCCTGCCATATTGTTACTATTCCCAAACTTTCCTCAGAGCACCAGCCCTCTGGAATGTCCACCATGCCTATGTTTTTCTAGCAGTTGTTCAAGAACATCAACATCATCTTGCCAATTTTTGAAGGACTGCAAAGGTTATGTACACAGCCCCTTCTTTCAGATCAAATCAATAAAATTAAAAAAATTTTTTTTAGATAAAAATAATAAAACAGCTGAAAATACAGTAAAATTTTATTATTCCTTATGGATTTATATACAGAAATACGTAACAGCTATATACACTTATGGGCTTTGTTAAACCAGTTATTTAGGCAAGTGTGTGTGAAAGGTTGACAAACATTGCGAAAAATGTAGATTCACAATCATGTATTCTGATGGCAATTAACAAGTCAATTGTAGAAAAGCTGTCACCATTCATAAAAAAATAACTTTCATGTTACAATTTAAAAAAAAAAACAAAAAAAAACAAAAAAACATCAATAAATAGCTTTGCAGTTTTTTTTTTGTTTTTTTTTAAATAATACAAAATAAAAGAGAAAATATAAATAAATATTTTCCCCTATTGGTGGAAACTATTCATCTAAAATATCTAGTTTGGTGGAAGTCAGGAATAATAGAGTAATTCTTTATATAAACATGATACCAATTGTTTATTACTGACTACTGCAGTCATAACAACTAAACAATAGCAGTGAAATAACATTTTCCAACTTGAATGCGATATAATTATGAAATAGAAATTAGTTTATTGACTAAAATGCTACATTCTCAACTTGTCAGGCATATTTTTATTCTATCATTGACACTATAATGTTCTTGGCAAGACAATTCTCCCAACAGCAGATACTAAAAGAAGAGATACATTGTAGTAGAAGCCTGACAGATTTCAAATCGATGAGTATTTAGACAGTTTAGGTAATTCTGAGCTGAAATCCTGTCCAACAAAAAGGCAATATTAACATTATCATAGGAATACATTTTAAACAATGTAAAGCTACAAGTACTACAGGTTTTCCACACTACTCACCTCAACTTTTATGTTCTTATTTAAACTACATTTCCATCAATCTAATATCTGTCCCGTGTCCATATTTCTAACTACACACACAGCCATTGATTAGGATTGAACACAGAACCTTCATTGCGAAGCAAAATTTCAATGCTTCTATCCGCAGTGCATATTAGCAACAAATGTTCTGAATTCAATCCCAACTAAAGTATATGTAGTAATGAAGAACCTGAAGATAATTAAAGAACAGTGCAGTCAACATGGTGTGGACAGAAACACAGCAGCTGAGGTTGAAGATCCTTTACTACATTGATAATTTATCTCAGATATATAGATATGTAAAGCTTTGAAACAATTTACATGTTTACATAGTAGATCAGTCAAGCATCCTACTGTAGCAAACACTGACTTCCTCATGGATTGAATTAATGGCAATGATATTGGTCAAAATTGGAATTAGAAAGGTAACATTTCCCATCCTCACTCACTGTTACTTCTAACCACACCCAATCCTACACAGATGATACAACTATACCCAGCGCTCACTTCTCTTACATAGGTTTCACACATACTCAACACTAAAACTCTGACAGCCTTTCCATGGCAACTACAAATTTTTCATATAAATAAAACTATGTACTTGTTCAGGGCCTTAAAATACACTCTATATTAGAATACTGTTCCCACATATAGGATAGTAGATATACTAAAGTGTATACTGAATAAAATTTATTCTATAGATACTCCAAAAGGGGCCCACCACTAAGCTCTGACCTTCCTCTATCGCTACTCCTACAACTATTAAATAAGTGTCTATTCCTCTAAACTTGTTAACTTTATACTAACCCCACCGTAACCCACTTGATACACCCTCTTCTACTGCTGTTACTATGACTGTATTTGACCACCAATCCCAGTTTGTTTAATTTCTCTTTCCTAAAACTGCATCTCTTCAACTTCTAATTCTTCTCCAACTATGAACTAAAATATAGTATATATTGTTGCAGTCTCAATCTAGTGTTTTCAGTTGGGGACTTGTGATGTGTACTGAACATAGTTAGCTAGTTCAGTATGCTTTTCACAACAAGTGTCTATAATTTGACATTCTTGCTGCAATGAGGTACGGTATCAATATTTTACAGTTTCCAGCATTTTAACTAGTATTCAATATAAAATAGAAATAACTAGAACAGAATTGCTCCAATTTTGATATGTCTCAAAGGAAACCTGGAATTTATAAAAATGTGTAAATACGAAAAAAAAAGAAAAATTATAAAACAAACAAATTTGATTAAATGGTATGGTCTTTGCAATTTATAGAAGAATGGAATGATGGAAGTGGCATGGCATATGAAGCTGCATGAAGAAATGTTTAATTCTGAAGCTTTCTGTATAATGCTTCATTTGAATGAAATGACAAATTAGACATGGAGAAGTGAGAAAAATTCTACAAGAGAATCAGGATGAAGTGGAAAAGAAGACACATGAACATGGTTCTTCAATAAAAAAAATTTTTTAAATGGACCATCAAGTTTTATAAGATGCCACAAAGAAAAGGCAATAGTGAAAGAAATTTTCAAAACAGCACATTAATAACATATCACAAATTAGTAAACCATTTAATATATCCTTACATCTAATGAGTATACTTCTGATGAGAGTATAGAAAAGTGATATTTAATTCTGTAGGAGTTAAAGCTAGGTTATTTAAAGGTTAAGAGAATTAGTGAAAGTTTGTTTCCAAATAACTCCAATTTAAAGGCTCAAAGATTAGACATTGTTTTATATTTAAATGATGTATAAGCCCAACACAGCAATAACTATTATTGGGCTTCAAATTCTGATCAAGATGATGTCTATAGCAAGTGGCAAAATATTTACAGGATATCTTGACTAATTTTGAATTCTTGTCTCTGGGTCTTATAAACCGACCATTTATAAGCTGAGGTAAACTGTATGAAATAAACTCTATTTAGTTGGACCAATAAAAAATAGTATGTTGGATGCTGGATGTATACCAATGATGACAGGGAAAAGTCAAAATTTGATCTATAGTTTGGAACTTCCCATAAAGAAAGAAATGTTCCTGGAATGTTACAGTTTAAGAGATATTGATTGCATATATAGGCACAATGCTTTGGACATTGGTGAATGTGATATTGTAACATTAACACCTTTTACACAAACATTAGCAACATAAGTGAAATAGCTTTCACTGGAAAACAATCAGTTACTTTATATATTGAAATGGGTTCTTCAAAACATCATAACATGAAGTTCCTAAGATATTTATGAATGATTTAGCATATCAACTGTAGTACATGGAAGTTTCATTAATATTTCCATTAACCCTTCAGCTTGAATGTTTTCTGTTGCTGTTATAAGTTCTTAATAACATCTGGGAACTATTAGCATTCCCTAAAATTGTTGCTACCTAATCAAAGAATGATGTAAATATATAATCTTGTACACACTCATCCAAGCTTTGTGCACCCTAATTACAATAGAAATCATGAATAAACCAACCACAGCATCCAGCAATTATGTTACTTTGTTTCTTATGGTCTAACGAAGCATCCAGATTGATAAATCTGGATGCTTCGTTAGGAGCATGTAATGTATTTAAAGCTTGTAAACCTTCCAAATAGGGAATAAAAAACTTCATAAAAATTACAAAAAAATTCAGTTCTTACATCATTTCACACTACCAAGCTGTGTCTTTTGTCATGAAATATAGAATGAGATAGATCACAAATCAAAACTTGGTGTGTTCTTTAAGAAACAATTGAGTCATGTAAATGATGTATACAACATATAGTTTTCAACAAACATGACATTCTTACAGTTTGGATCTCATTAAATTGAGGATTGGCTTGTTTTTAACTGACTCACATTTATTGTCCCATGCAAGCTGGTATGGCTTTTTGTAAATTTGGATATTTGTTTAGCTTTTAGATCAACTCCTGTAACATGATAATCACTCAGGTGGATACTTTTCCTAATACTATCCATTTGTTAACATGGATTGGTACCAATTTTCAGCCAACTAAATTAAATTAAAACACTGTGTCTTGCCTCACATTGAACTTGTCATTCCTCCATTACCTTTGCCAAACAGCCATAATTTATCCAGAACTTTCTTATTTGCAATGAATACATTTCAAATCATACAAGAAAGTAAATGATTATAATTGAAAAGAAAGTCATAAATGAAAATAATACATTAAGTAAAACTGCAAAGTTTACAATAAAAAAAAATAATAAATGTTAATCTTAAATAGTTTGTCCTTCCAATCTTATAGACAGAAACATCAACCTAACGTCAGACAAGTGCAATGTTATCTTTTCAGAACAACTGCACTTTTTAACCGAACAGTACTTTGAGTAAGTTTCATTCGTAAAGCTTCACGGTTCTCCTCCTTCTGCCGGTCCTTAGCAGCTTGCCTTTTCCGAACAAGTCTTTCGCGAAGTATTCGTTCCTGCTGTTCCATGTCCATCTGTTTCTTCAGTTCAGATTCAACTCGTTTCTTGTCCTCCTCAATTCGTTTCAGTTTGCTCAACTCTATTTGTTTCAGTCTCTCTTTCTCTTGGGCTGCTTGCTGTTGCAGTTCGTTTTCTTTTATTTTCACTGTCTGATAAACAGAAGGAAAGAAGAGAGAATAACAGAGGGCTGTGGTTGGTAGGAAAATATGGGTAGAGAGGGAAGTCTAGAAGAATGTAGCTCTGAGAAAGAAAGGTTGAATAAAGTACTTAGAATGAGGCCTGATAGGAAGAAAGGGAGTTCCAGAGAAAATTCAGTTATGGGTAACAAGGATTGGTTGAAGTTTACAAAAGCCATTGAACTTTCAAACGATTGTTACTTTGTTCAAGCACATGCCCACATTTGCAGTAATATTCAACTCATGCAAGAGAGAAAGAGTTAGCAAAGGAGAACAAAAATGAAATAAAAGGAGCATGATACATTACCTTGACATTGTTCAGTATCTCATTCATGAGACGTAGAGAATCCAGCTTACGTTGAGTTATCAACAGCTTACGGCTCTCTTGGGCAACTTTTAGACTAGCTTTCTCCTCCTCTTCTTGCTTGCGTTTAGCAAGCTGCTTCTGCCGACGCTTCTCTTCCCTCTCGCGTCGACGCAGTTCCTGTTGTTCTATCTTTTCCGCAAGCTTGCGCTCCTTTTCTCGTTTCTCATACTCAATTCTCAATCTGCAAGCAAAAAAAAATTGGAACCACTCAGTAATTGAAAACCAATTTAATGATTTCAAGTCACAAATCAATGTGTAAATAGTAGCAACAGTGAATGCAGTACTAGTAGTGACAGTAATTAAACATAATTACAGTGAACACTCCATTTAACAGGTCATGTTATCTGCTAAAACAGAGTTTAGCCTTGCGAGCACCATGACAGTGTTCCCCATTATGGGGAAGCAATAGTTCTGAAAACCATTAGCGAAAGCACGGTACATGGTGATACCAAGTCACACAGTCAGTTGTGATGGACATATGATGATGATGAGATATATATATATATACATATATGTATATATATATATACATATATGTATATACATATATGTATATATATATATATACATATATGTATATACATATATGTATATATA